>QANX01006012.1:0-40044 GCA_003254975.1 Ochetophila trinervis
TATATATATATATATATGTGAGTGTGTGGATGATTTCACAAAAGAACGGTACCACCCATTAGTAAGACGTGCCCCCGTGATTAGAAGTCCATTAATATATATATATTTTTTTTCAGAATTTATAATTTGCATAATCACTGTTAAGGGACAGCTGTATTAGATTTGTCTGCTCTGATTCAATTCAAAGCCATTGCAGAGCACAAATTATGTAGAAAAGCATTTACGGAAGATGGGTGTTAGTGAATCGAGAAGAAAAGGAGCCAAGAAGACAGCAAGCGGTGGTTTTGCCATTGTGTTTTCTTTTTCTATTGGGATAGAAATTGTGATTAATAGGAGCAGGAAAGAAAGAACGAGGAGGAGCACGTGCCGCATTGCTAAGTGACAAATTTACAAACAAGAGTTTTTCTTGCAAGAAACATAAACATGAATATTATATGTATATATATAGAGAGAGAGAGAGAGAGATAGAGAGAGAGAGGACACGCAGATCAAAGAAACTATAAACTAAAAGAAAGGAAAATAAAGAAAGAGTGGTCAAAAAAGAAAGAATAAATTATAAAGAGGATGGAGGTGAATTGTGGAAAAGGAAAAAAAACAAGAAAAAAGAAAATTCAGGAATTGAATTGGGATTTCATTGAAAGCAAGCCAAAAAAAGAAAAGAAAAAAGGATTGAAGGGGCGGGGGGTGGGGGTATTGAGATTGAGATTGAGATTGAGACTGAGATGAAAACAAAACGCCCCAAATAATCATAAAACCCCCCACCCATGCAACTCTCTCTCTCTTTGCCTGTCTCTCACCGAGTAAAAGAGTGGAGACGATGAACGTCTTCTTCTTCTCTCTTGCTCACACGTATACACATATAAATTATATACAGACACAAACACATGCAATGGGATTTTCTTAAAACCCTCCAATCTCCAAAGGATGAACGTTTCTCACTTCAAATCAGATTCAAAATACCCACTGCCTTCTCTTCATCTGGATCTCCCCGCTTTGATCCGCTTCAGGTGATTAACCCTTTCCTCCTCCTTTTTTCCCTTTGATTAAATATGATTCTTTTTTACACTTCTAAGTTGTTCTTTTATTTTTCCATTTCATATCGCTGCGCCGTTGATCATGTAGAGTATCTCTTCGCTCAGCGTCATTTCTCATGCTTTTTTTTTTTTTTTTTTTTTTTCAAACGTTTAAAGATTCTTTTTTTTTTAAATTATATCTGATGGATTTTAATTTTATTGGTATCTGCTTCTGTTAATTAGACCTTTGCCCCCTTAATTTTTCAATTTTTTTTTCTTAATTTAGTTTCTGTTTTATGATTTTATGAGTAGAGGAATTTTAGTGCTAGGGTTCTGGATTCAGTTCTAAATGCTGAACCCGTCACCACTCAAAAAAAAAAAGAAGAAAGAAATGTCAAAAATTAGAAATAGAAATAAATCAAACAGAGAAATTCTCTATCTGATCCTTGTTTGTTTATGGAGAAAGCTTCCAGGAGAAGGTTTTGGTGAGAGAAAACATATTCTTTTTATTCATCATGTTCTTCAATTACAATAGTATTGATATAATATTTTTATTTTATTCTTATTCCCAGTTGTGTGTGTGTATATATGTATGTGTATTTATATATATACATATTAATATATATATTTTTTTGCTGAGGTTTTACATAAATTTTATCTGGCTGCATTGTATACTGAGCAATTAGATGTATGGAGCTATAATTATTCGTTTGTTGTCTACAAACAGTAATGATTAGTTGTATTATATGGTTTTTGTTGAGGTTTCACATAAATTTATCAGGCTGCATGGTATGCTAAGCAGTTAGATTTATGGAGCTATAGTTATATTATTTGTGGTCTACAAACCGAAACGGTTCCTTCCTTTGCGGAATAGTATCCAGAGAAATCATTAATTTCCTATATTTGATTTTATCCATTTAGGCCACTCTGCAGATGTATACACATTTGGGATATTGCACTTCATGACGAAGATTTTGTCGTTTCCGGTAAAGTTTTTATTTTTAAAAACATGTTGGTAAAAATTCTACATCATTGGATGCTGTTTTATCTTAGCTCTTGTAGTCTGTTGGGTGAGTTTCAGGTAGGTCTTATATCTTACATTAAACCTTACTAAACATTAAATCATTCTGAAAAACATACAAATAAATGTTACGAGTCATAATTTATATATCTATCTATAACTAATAATGCAATACACCTCTCAGCGTAAGGCGTGAAGTAGTGATGTGCAATCTAGCTGCTGAACATATTACAACAAAAATCTACACAATAGAATATCAGGATCCAAAACAATTTAGGAAATGATGTCTGAAAATTGTTTGCAGAATTTACAAACCAGATTGATAGATGAAGTTTACTTACAAGAGGGCAAGTCGTTAAAGAGGAAAGAACCAGCATGAAATTTCATTAACAAATTGTGTTGTTAATATTTCTTGAGATTAACCAACAAGTTTAATTGAAACATAAGATGGAAAATCAACATTATTGTGGTAAGTTTCTAAGATTAGTATCATGAAAGGCACCATAAAACTTTTGTATAGTTCTTTTACATATACATATGGCAACTAATGTGGTGATTTTGCATCATCTGACTTTTCAAATCAATTTTTTATAATTGATGGTCCTTGAACTAATGTTCAGAATGTCAAAAATCTCTATCTCAAGAAGTTCAGGGCAATTCCATTGGCCAGGTTGCGCAACATTCTCATTATCATTATTCTAAGGAATTAAGAGCAAGATTAAAGTAGGGACAATTACTAATATCACCTTATACTTCAGCCTTGTCTCAAGTTGGTCCTCAAGTATTTCCCTTTAGCATCACATAATGTTCAATTGATCCATCTACTAGATATTCTACTAGAGCTTGATGAAATTAACCTCATAGCATTCACATGGGAACTCTATATGAAAAATGTAGGCTTGAATTAGAAAACCTTTGTGGAATAAAATTGAAAAGAATGGGGAACAATTGTTTCCCATGTCTTCTTTTAATCATGTTTACAATTTTCTTCCAGAAAACACCAATTTAGCCTATATTTTCTATATAGGTATGCACAAATGATTTCCCTATGTTTCTATGAATATGTCTTCATATGCTTTGTTAAATATTTAATAATGTTGCTGAGTATCTAGTCTTCCATGCCCCTCTCTAGCTGTCTTTGTAGCTGTTATGACTTGATTCCAATATTTATGTCATGCTACTGCTTCTGTGTTTTAGAAATTTCAAGCAGAATGAAGTAGCAAAGTGTTAATTATTATATGCTTTGCTTGTATTTGGCTTTCTCGAATGTCTTAAAAATTTGTTTGGAAGTTGCATTTGAAGATAAGAGTTTTTTAGTTGTGGCTTTGATAATCTCTTCATCTTAGGCTTTTTTATGATTCAGGTTTTTAATACCAGCAGAGTAGGCTGTTGTTTTTCTTAAGTCATCTCCTTATGACATTTTTCCCCATTTCATTCGTTCAATGGTGCTCTGGACCACAAGTTGTTTGACCAGTGTTAAGATATTCTTGCAAGGAGTCAACAAGTAATATGGAAAGAGCAGGCTCTAAACTACCTGCTACAGTTAGTGTACAGGATTGTGTTAAGTCACTGGTTCCCATGTCATGTGATCAAGGTCTTAAATCTTTCCAGCATAATGGGCGTAAAGTGGCACATTCTCTAATGGCTAGAAACATAAACTGGGAAGATACAGGGGAAAGCTTGCCCGGCAAAAAGATGTGTACTTCTTTTGTGGATTCTGTGGTGCTGAAGAAAAACAAGTCTATGGCTACAGGGAGGTCTGGAGGAAATCATGATGGTCGAGCATCAGATGACAGCTTCTTACCAGGCCTTCCTGATGACATGGCATTGGATATCTTAGCCTGGACCAGTAGATCAGACTACCCGATATTGGGATGTTTGAATAAAAATTTTAAGTCCTTGATTGGCTGTGGATATTTGTATAGATTGCGGCGGCAACTTGGCATAATTGAACACTGGGTTTACTTGGCTTGTATTTTAATGCCTTGGGAAGCCTATGATCCTAATAAACAGAGATGGATGAGATTACCCACAATACCGTGTGATGAATGTTTTACTTATGCAGACAAGGAGTCCCTTGCAGTTGGAACTCAGCTACTTGTATTTGGCCGGGAGCTGTTGGGATTTGCGATATGGATGTATAGCTTGCTTACCCGTGATTGGTCAAGATGTGCACCTATGAACCTGTCCCGTTGTTTGTTTGCTTCTAGCAGCCTTGGGGAACTTGCTATTGTAGCTGGAGGAACTGACAGAAATGGTCATGTTTTAAAGTCTGCTGAGCTTTACAACTCTGAACTTGGAACTTGGAGTACGTTGCCAGACATGAATATGCGACGCAAATTATGTGCAGGCTTCTTTATGGATGGGAAGTTTTACATAATTGGGGGCATGTCAAGTAATACAAATTGTTTGACTTGTGGTGAAGAGTATGATATGAAGACAGAATCGTGGAAGAGGATAGAGAATATGTACCCTGTTTCTGCTGTAGGTACAGAACCAGCTATGCGCTCTCCTCCTCTAGTTGCTGTCGTAAATGACCAGCTTTATTCTGCTGACCAAGCAACAAATGAAGTAAAGAAATATGACAAGACCAATAACTTGTGGAGTGTTGTAAAGAGGTTACCGGTTAGGGCTGACTCTTCTAATGGTTGGGGACTAGCGTTCAAGGCATGTGGTAGCAAGTTGTTAGTAATTGGAGGACGTAGAGGGCCTGAAGGTGAAGTTGTTGTGCTGCACTCTTGGGAACCAGAGGATGGGGACCAGGACTGGAATGTGCTTTCTGTAAGGGATAGAGCAGGTGCTTTCGTTTATAATTGTGCAGTAATGGGCTGTTAAATGTTTGTCATGTTGTTCTTTTTGTTCCAAACATTTGACTGTGGTGAAAACCAAATAAAATTTTCTCTTTTTGTTTGGGGTTTATGTTGATATCTCCTGCATTCTTTCTTAATTTTGTTTCATTTGATTTTGTGGTGAGTGTGGATTCCATAGCTTTTTTATTTTTTTTATTTTTTTGGTAAATGATTCTATAGCTTTATGGATTGGAAATCAATGTTGAAACTACATAAATGCAATGTAAACATCATTATTGGAACGTCAAATGGATTTTATGGTTAGCCAACCGCATTTGCACTTTTGAACCATACCCAAGAAAATCACTTTGATTCGTCTTGAATCTTTGAGAGGGATTTATTGTGTGGCCATGCCTATGTAAACTGATGTGCCTTGAATCTTGATAATGGTTTTTGGATGGAACACTGCATTGCTGAATTGGACTTGTGCTGATCTTTAATGGTTTTTCAAATCTGAGGTGGTCAGAGGCCACACGCCTTTTTAATTTAAAATCAACACCTGATTTTCAAACACAATCAGTTAGTTATTCGAACCAAAGAAAATAATATCTTGGATTTGTTAAAGGTTATCAGTGTTATGGCTAGGTGTTGCATCAAATGTAATACAAAAATGCATACCATCATATATCAACCTGATCTATCATTCTCAAATAAGCAGGGAAAATAGCATACTTGATTTTCTACTGGAAATGTTATGTTCTTGTTTGCTACTCATAACCATTACTCTGTGACGATATAACCATATGGAAATCAGAAATCTCCTCAGACATGATACAACCATCAATATGGACTTTCCTTTGGAAAAAAGATATATCTCAACATAAAAAAGAAACAATAGTTACTTTCTGCAATTGAATTGATGTAATAGGGTATTTCACAAACAACATTACTGATCCAAGTATCTGGACATTGCCTTCCTTGGAGAATTACCCAAAAACCAAATAATAATAAAAACAAAAGTTTCAATCCCTCTACATTTTCAGTGTTATTCATTGCAATCCTTGCCAATAGGACTTAGGTATCATCTCCTGGTCAAGGAAACAGTAATTCTCAAGGCGTTTAATAATCTTTTCTCCATAGCTCTGATATGTTTAAACCTGAAATTAGCAAGTAACATTTATTATCCAGAAAAATATCACCATGAGAAAAATTTCATAGAAGACCACAAAGGAAAACATCAACCAAGATACCCCTTTAACATGTTCAAAATTATTAATATTACTGCTATTTTTGGAGCCTAGAATCCAGTAGGGAAAGACTAAAAGAAAGTCCTCAGATTTCTAATGTATCTATTTTTTACCCATTTTTCGTGTTTTGCTTTATTTTCCTTTCACAATTTTCTCTAACTAAACAATGGAAATAAAAACTATCTTCTTCTTCCTTTTCTATATCAGATTCCAAACAGCCTAAAATGTAAAAAAAATCCATTTTTGTTTGAACAGTGAAAAAAGAGCCCCAAATGTATAAAATGAGTTTAAAACTGCAAATCAAATTTAGCGTGTGAACATGTATTAATAACATAAATCATACTGTCATATGATAATCATACCTTTCCTGGCATTAAAAAACAGTAAGGAACATTTTACAAGTACATTTCCTGTTCCATATACCAAAAGCAGGTCAAGAATTCATAGTTGAAGCGTTAAATGGTAATTAATATCTTCTCAATATAGAGGCTAGAGTACAACTTACATTTGATGTAAAGACCACTCTTGTTAACAACTCTTTCATATGCCAAAAGAATTTAAATCAAAATTGCCAAGTGAAAATTCTGATTCACCAAATTACATTTCACAGCAAATTAAAACAATTCAGCTGTTACATACTTGGCACTGAACCACACTAATCAATAGGGTGCTTGTCAGCCTGGCGAGATGTATAATGTGCAGAAAGTAAAAGCAGAGAAAGGAAAGCACTAGCCACAAAAAGTGCATCAAACCACCGGTGGTAGAAGTCAAATTGAATATCCCCACCCAACACATCTGTTATGATGATCCTGGAAAAAGATAGATAGATCAGACTAACCATCCAATTCAACTAATTTGATAGACTGTAGGCTCTGTAAATGACTAACAAGTATGAAGTTCAGGACATCGCAATTCAAAA
The DNA here is from genome assembly GCA_003254975.1 of Ochetophila trinervis. Classification (NCBI taxonomy): domain Eukaryota; kingdom Viridiplantae; phylum Streptophyta; class Magnoliopsida; order Rosales; family Rhamnaceae; genus Ochetophila; species Ochetophila trinervis. The sequence goes on from QANX01006012.1 coordinate 6,990, forward strand.
GTTGAATGCTGAAGCATATGAATTTATATCTATCAAAATCTGGCACTATAAAGTTGCCCATGTAGACATCAAGTTCATAAAAATTGCCATCCATGCTTCAGGTTTTGTCTTCAGTTAAAAAAATAGCATGAATGAAACTGTATACCTATATCTCAGGCACTCCAATGGTTCTACATACAATGTAATAATTAAAAACTTTAACGAACTCGAAATGTCCTATAGATGTTGACATTAATATAGAATAAGCTTAAGCTTTAGGAAATGGACCATCTGTACATTTATATTCTCTTTAACACTCACCTCACGTTTAGGGCCTGACCTAGCCATCTTTTGGGTTCAAATTGGATCCTTAGACATATTCTTTTTAAATTAGTTGACAGGGAATTGTCAAATTTTGATATTCTTGATAGATCTCTAGTTGCAATACCACGTTGAATTACCTCTGTTTCCAAATGCTTTAAGCTTTTGGTATAGACGGTGCCTTCACATACAATCATATCTGAGTTCAATTCCTGCTTCTTTTATAGTAAATGAAAAAAAACCCATGTAAGCCTATTTGAGTCCAAATGAGCCTGCCTACAACGTTGGGGGGAGTGTGCTTCCTATTAGCTTAAGTTTTTGGGATATATGGTGCCGTAATAAGGAAACCTGACTCTTATGCCATGTTAAGGCACCATCTATCCCAAAACTTAAGCTATCATGAAGGGGGCATAAATTTTATATCTCCACAATGTCTTCATAGCATGTTTACTGCCCCAGGTTTGTCAACTAGAATCTTAAAAGTGACTTCTATAGAGGACATGACTACTATCTCGTTTGATTGTTTTCTCAGTTAGCAGCTTCAAAAAATATATGTAATCTATATAAGTTGGTAATATACTTCTATACACAGAAAGGAAAATATTTCTGTTCCAATAATGAGGATAGGGGCAACTGCTGGCTGCTTCTAACTTTTGAAATATGTTTTCTTTCTGGAATATTTGATTTAATGGGAGATTCTTAGGTTCCTACCACTTAAGCTGAAGACAGAGTAGACACCAAAAATAAAATATAATAAACATGAAGGGAAAAAAAAGAAAAAAGTTCTATACTGGCATCAATGATGAACATACCGATAATCAGTTGCCAAGCTTTTCCTTATCAAAAGAATAGAGGACACAAAATACATTCCCATAATTTCAGACAGAAATAGTACAACATTGCTAGAAGATCCACTTCCAACTCTGGAAACTGCAAAGAAAAACTGTACACAGAAAATAAAGAAAATTGAGCCATAGGATATCATTTTCACACACACACACACACACATTTTCATTTTCCTTAGTGGTGAATTTACATGACAAAAAGAATCCATCGAAGAGCAGGTTTACCTTCATTAGATTTGTCAAAAATCCACGTACTGATATCACGATCAACATTCCAATGAATAAAAGTGAAATGTACTGCATAAGGATGAAGGCGTAAGAGGTTTTAGCCTTGCTCATAATAGTCTAAAAAAGATGGTATGACTTATGCTCTATGCAGATTTAAGCTTGATGGTAACTAAACAAATATTATAACTTAAGCTTAATCATTGTTCTTTAATACATAAATAAATTGTTTAACTTCAATAAATACCATATCAACAGTAAGTGATAATGAGTCAACCTGTGACAATAATGCTGCATTAATTCCAATGTCGAAGAACTGTAAGAATACGCTAATTGTCCTTGTCACCGGATCAACTGAACCAGCCTGTCAAATTAACAGATAAAGACTCACGTAATACAACCAAGATAATTTTAAGGCCGTGAACAAACAACAAAACTCCATAGAATATAAAACAGAAAAGCAAAAGATAAATGAAAAAAACAAAATAAAATGAAAAAAAAAAAAGCAAAATATTAAAGAGAGGAATTCTAAAGAGATGAAAGCAATACCTCCTTGAAAACGACACTTTGTAAAGACTGCACAGAACAATTAAATCAATCAGGCACCTTAATTTCTACAATAACATCAAAATAAAGAAAAGGTAGACATTTGCAAGGAAGTAAAAAGGTTTGAGAAAATAGATTACTTATAGAAAAGTAAAGCTAATATTGATATTCCTTATCAGAAAAATTAGTTTTCAGTAGATACAATATGCCCATACCTTAATCATTTTATACACACAATATACTGAACATGCATAGCCAAGTAAATTCTGCATGTGACCCTTCCAAGTTCGAGAATATGCAGCAGCCTCCTACAAAAGTAAGAATAATTTAAGTTATTCCACACTCATTTTTTTTTTACCTTGGAAGCCACTATACAGCAAAGATTTATGTGACAAAAATCTAGCAAAATGTTCATACTATATTCCTACAACTGCAGAAGCACATTATGTTTAAGAAAAAAAAAAGGAGTTTCCACAACTATCTATTTTTCATGAATTTCATTCACGCTTCATACAATGTGGTTATCTAAGCTATATATGTTAGACTTAAGCCATGTACTTGGATCCAAAATTACTTGAAATTTTATTGAACTACATCAGTATATCATAGAAAATGCTCTTCAATATACTGGTACCAAAAATTGCTCTTTAAATAACATATGCAAGATTTATACCAATCAAACTTGTTTTTACATCATAACACCAAACCTTTGAGATCAAACAATCCTGTAATGACAATGTATTAAGTGTTTCAATCTCAAGATTTGCTGAAAATCATTAAAGGCTAATAAACCTCAGCTAGCATCTTGCAGCTATTCTGAGGGGTCCTTCCCAAGTGTTCTATAAGCTACAGACAACGTCAAAATGGAAAAATATTATAAAGTAGCTTAACAAAACACCATAGCCTCTTTCCAACACTTTAGGACCAGCCATTATGATAACCCAAGGGAAGGAAGGACAGAGGCCTTTGGTGTCCCCTCTGGTCAAGACTAGATTGTGAAACAACAGACATTACAAATAAGTGAATTTTGGCAGCAGCTTAGCGAAGTTCCATGAGTATTTTGAGATATAACTTTAGGGAAAACCTTTTGTTGGCGAAGCTCATAGATTTCCAAGAATAGCTGCTTTGAAAGCTCCTCCAACGCTTGCACTTCTGCTTCTATGCTGTTAATATCTAATCATAAAACAGAAGGATTTAAAAAAATAATAATAAAATAAATCAATTATCCAATCATTACAAAAGAACAGCATAATGCTAAATTTCTGATTTCAGAGAATGAAATAACAAAAAAATGCATGATGGATCTTAAAGCATTCAAAAAATAATTTCACAAAACTCCAAAAAGAATCATAGGGAACAGCTAAAATAAGCATCTAGACCAAAATTACCCAAAAGTTTGAAGATCTTAGTCCATTGCATGTATTGACATCAAAATTGCTTACAATGTATAGGAATTGAAATAAAGTGCATAAATCTGTGAAATGAAATCAAAATTCATAATTATCAATTTAGACACAAAAAAATAAAAATATAAAGTTATGCTGCTCAGATACTGCTCCAAAATATAACCTGTTATATATTTGAGGGATAACTTCATAGATCTCAACGAGCAACTTACGTCTTTCTAAGATTATCTAACAAGTGATCTTCTGAAACACATTAACTAAGTCTAAGCTTGAAGCAAGAATTCATTTGCACATAAAAGCATTTCACCTGAAGAAACAAAAGGATTTGATTGACCAACAATTGAACTTGAATCTTTTAATGGATCAAAGCATGCAGCTAAAACAAATATGCATTCACACAAACATAAATACAGAAATTAACATTTTAGACAGAATGTAAAAAGACTAACCTTGCTCCCTTTGGTCGTCTTGCACAGACCGTACAACAGTGCCAACAATTCGTTTAAAGAAAGATTTAGTCTTCAATTTCTGCAACATACACCTCTTAATGAGCAACAATTGAGGATTGATTTATAGACAATGTTTCTAGAGATTGGTTGCAATATGTACATGGATAGTTATTATTGATATGCAATTATATTATACGTATTCAGCATTTCTAAATGTAAAATATAACCAGAAATCCCATATAATACAAGTTAGGATAAAACGATAACCAAATTACCAAAAAAGCCATGCTCTAATGAATGTGAAGCAGGACTTAAACTGTCAAATAATACATACAATGATCATGATATATGTTATGCAAAACATAAAACACAGGTGACTTCTGTACATTCCTTAACATAATCTGTAATAAGTTAATATCAACATGGATATTTTTTCATCCTAAATTCTAAGTAATTCTATGCCTGTCAAATGTCGATAGTTTAAACTGAAGTGTCTACAATGTATATCATAGAATCGATACACAACTCAAGATGCAAATTACGTATAATTGTATAGCATCTTATCCGAGTAAATCAAAAATAAAACAAAGGAAGAAAGCAAGCAAACAATATAAAATAGAAAATGCAAGAAGTAAACTCGAAAATAGCCCACAATCCAGGTCCGAACAATTAATGAATAAAAGATATCAAGTCATAGCACAATGTTAAAAAACAATTGAAAGCTATGGTCATGTAATTGTTGACTAACCTCTTCCGATCCTTGAATACGCTCCATCTCCATTTGACAAAGAATAATTTTCTTTTTCTTTGCAATACAAGTCTCAATTGATTGCATTAGCTGTCTCTCCAAGGCCTTGATCTCTGACTCTTCTATCTCTCTACAAAAATCAAATATATACATATTAAGATTAAATATAACTATCCTATTTATTGAGAGAACAAATTAAAAAAAAATACAAAACAAAAAAAAAGTTCTCACTGCTTATTGCATCAAACATAAGAGTTAGCTGCAAGATTATGTACATTAAATATAATAGATCAGAGAGGGTCAAAGGTCTGAGTAACAGCTCAAAGAAAAATTCGTATAAATAAAGCACAGAGTAAACAAAACGATATTTAGAAGAAAAAATTGCTTATTAAAAGGCATAAAAGCAAAAAATAAAAAAGTTCCAACTTCATATAAACATAAGCAGTATCAAATATAATACCTGATGAAGAGAGATAAGTAACTATATGGCAAATTTACAGCTCCAAAACCAGACAAGACAGCCATGACAGTAACACCAATAACCCCAATTCTACTGACCAATTGAGGAATGGTGAAGAAACCTAATAAGAAAAACTGGACAATGTAAGTAGCAAAAATACATAGTACATTCAATATGTGAAAAATTATCAACCATGCAGAAATAATTTGTAGTGATTGTAGAATACGCGATCGCTAAACTATACTATATAATATATGAGGATAAAGATGGTTTGAAATTAAAGATTTTGGAACGCAAAGAACCTTTATCAGGGGAAGGCATAGGAAAATGAATGCCCATGCGCCAAAAGGCATAAAGAAATGCCAGCAGGAACAAGCAAGCTCCAAGAGCAGCACGTTCTTTTCTGATACCTGAGAGAAATTATAGGATGCAAAAATTGGCAAATTCAAGAGGAACCCAATATTGCAGAAGCAAATGTGAGAAGAGAGAAAAAAATAGCGAAGGTGCGTACCGCTGTTGCAGAGCATCAAGTAGCAGTGATAATAAGGCAGCATAAAAACGAGCAATAGAATCAAACAGAACAAATCCAACTTCCAGTTCAGCCATCGAGCCCTAGAGGAAATTAAAAAGGAGTGGGAATTTCAGTTTTTGTAATTGGGAAAAGAGAGAGAGAAGGCGTAGAAATTATACTCTTTGGAAAGAATTTGGATGATCTCGAAGAGTACAAGCTGAAGAAGATTGCAAGAGAAGGCGAAAACAACGCTGAAGATGATCTGAACTAAGACGCGCTTCTCTTCGTACTCTTTGTACAGCCTTCGGTTCAAGAACCAAAGCCCTGCCCATCCCAGCAGCAACAGCGACCCTAACACTACTACTCCCTCGTAAATCGCCCATCCCCACCCCATCTCTCTCTCTCTCTCTCTCTTCCTCTTCTTCTGCAAAACAACCATAGATTTGAGTTGAAACTAAATACTGACCGTTTTTTCTTTTAAAAAATGTTTCTCTCTGTTAATAAATTGGTTTGGAATGATTGGATGGGCTTGGACTTGGATCCATCGTCTTTTTTCTTTCAATCGAAACTCTAACAACGCATTTCATCGAATACGCTTCGTTTTACAGTTCTTTTTCTTTTTTTGTGAAAGATACGTTACCATTTTTATTTTATTTTTTAGCAAATTTTATAAACACATCCTTCTCTTTACTAATTCCAAATTAGATTTTATAGTTTCATAAATATCAAAAATTATATTTACTGTTGTCACCAAAAAAAAAATTATATTTGCTGTCAATAAAAATTTATTAAAATTAATGATATAAAAATAAATTAATCATTTAATTTTTATATACGTGACGACAGTTGATAGACTGAAATTATGCATTCTTTGATAAACATAGCAAAGCTTATTCAACAAACTTCTTCGTTTTCACTTTGAAGCTTAATTCTACAAAAGCCCTAACATAACCTGAGATAACTTTTATGCAAAAAGTTCCCTCCCTTTCTACCAAATCTGTACTCCAACTTATAATATTGTTTTTGTTGCTCTTGTCTTTCGTGAAAAGGAAAACAAAAACCAAAGTAATTTTATTTTTTTTTGCTTCTCGTTTTGTTTTTCTCTAAAGTTTTTATTCGAAATCAAGTCAACAAATTTTGTTTTGTAACTTTGAAGTATTTATTTGTTGTTTCTCTCATTTTCTATATTTTTTTCTCTATTTACATGTTTGAATGGTTTTATTTTCGGATTTAGATGTTTGAAATCCAAAGTGTTTTCTAGTTGGCTGGTTATTTTTTTTTTCCTGAGTTTAGTTGTTTGAATGTCATTGAGTGTGTTATGAGAGATATTTTCTTTGATTTTTTTTTTCTTGTTTCAAACCAATATTTTTTATATGTTTGAAACCCTAGGTACAATAAATTTTGGGTTTTTTTCTCTCATATTTTTCCTCTGAGATATTTTCTTTTCATTTTTAGATGCATGAATTTCTGCTTTTTGTTTAACCAGGGTCAGTGTTTTCTAATGGGTGGTTTTGTTTTTTTTCTTAAGAGTTTATTTTGTTCTTTTTTTTTTCCTCTGTGAATTTTTTTTTGGGTTTGTTTTTGTGATATTTTTTAGTGTAAATTGAGGCTTAACTTGGTTTTTGTTCTTTCTATATGTGATAGCATTGCTAGTTGGTTTTGTAAATTGCATGCGTTAAGGTTGAGGCGAAATAACTCTTTTGCAGTGAATGTTAGTTTTCTTTCTCTTTATTTGCATTTGATTGGTTAAATGTTTAATTATGATATACTTTAAGGTTTAGATTACTTTTTGTTTAAAGAGATTGTTTAATGTACTTTATGTTTGATGTTGTTTTAACGTTAAAAATTATTTAAGTTAGAGTCTGGTTAATTATCTGAGGTAATGATTGAATTATATTGTTTATGAGATTGCTTTGGTTGATTTGGAATGAATGAATGAGATTGTCTATGCCACTCTTTGTGATTGAGTTGAAATGAATTTTAATTGTTTATGCTTGCCTTTTCTTTTTCATCTTTTATCAGAATCATGTAGTACTTCTTGATTTTAATAGGCTGTTTAGGGTGCCAATATAGACCAGTTGAGATTGAAGATAAAGGCATGTGGTTAAAGATTTAGGACATATGAAATGTTTGAGATTAAAGCTAAGTTACATTGGGCAAACAATTATAAGACCATTATATATAGTGATAGATAATTAATAGAGCTGTTTATTAAGTTTAGGGAAATAAAGCTAGATGTAATTCATTTTTAGTGCTGTTTACTTTCATTGCAAACTATGCATCCGAATGAACTGTTATCTGCATACTCATTCCCAAGACCCACCTAACTAGATAATGACCTTAATCTCATTGAACCTCAACCAGACATTGGGTTATATACCCCAATCATCGATCCTCTTTTATTGGCTGACAGTGATAGTGATGGTGGTATTTTCACAGCTACACATTTCCTGCCCATGTACCTTCCCAAAGCTTCACCTCTATTGAATAACTCCCCCAACTTGAACACGTTCTCCAACAATGAAAGAACAAGTTTGACTGTTGGATGAAAACAGTCAAGTTGTTTTGGAAAGGCACAAGCATCCCTCTTACCAGATAATATAACTTTGAAGCTGAAAACCTATAACCTTAAACACACTTGTACAAGAAAAATGAAAAATGCATGTGTAACAACTACTTTAATAGCTATGGAGTTAAGGGATGACTTTTGGAGTAACCCTAATGGCGTTTTCAAAACCATAGTTATGAAGTTGAGAAAACTGTGTGTAGTTAAATGCCAGAATTTGAGGAATCAAGACCTTCAACACGGGCATGTAATGTATTACAAGTTTACAACATTACAACATATTTTTTTTTCATTGATGAGTCTACATATAATTACAATTTTTTTTCAACGCTAATATGGATTGCATAACAGTGACATCGACAGTTGTAGAATACTTGCCTAATTTTTTTGGTTATCAAATGAATGAATGGTTATTAAATGTTATTAATTGTGCCTGTTTATGCTGTGCAAAAGTATAATTTGGGACTACTTTTATATTCTTGAAACTATTTAAAGACAATTAGTGATTTACATGTTAATTTGATTATATAGAAATGCTGAAAATTGAAATAGATGTGCTATATATGTATATATATTTATATATATATATTTGGGCGGTATAGTTATAGGATAGGTATACAATGGCTATAGCTATGACTCTCCATTTTTTTTTAGGCACATAAAAATTGGTCCGTAAAATATATGCATGGTTTCTTTAGTGATTAATGGGGTTGCATCTCCTAAATTTATAGAAAAATATGAGTTGTAATGCAATATTCATTTGATAAGTTTTAATGAAATATTAGACCATGATTTTATTACATAATTGCATTCATTTTATAATTTTCATTGCAAATGCAAATGCAAAAATTAACATACCAAAAGCATAGTGAACTTCGTTAATCTTGCATTGCTTCTATATTTTGCACCATTGTTTCTAGTGTTTTATTCACCTTTTTAGTGTGCATTTCCCTTGCCTCATTGAGTAATACTTGCATTTTTCCATTACATGCATCATCATATGTGTTAAACTCCTAATAATCAAAAGTCTAGAAATTGTAGTAGTTGTATTTCTTTTGAAAACAAACGAAAAACAGTATGGATGTATTTTTCACTGACTATGAAATTTTTTTACCAACAGTTCTTCTACAGTTACACATTTTGTTCTTAAACTTGATAATGTTGCCGTTTTAAATCAATGCTCCCATTTAATGGCTGCATCTTCAAAATATGTTAAAGTGGGGTGCTGTTGTTAGGGGATAAAATTAGCAGTTGAGAACGTATTTTTGCAAACTTGAGTGAAATGTGAACAACAATTTTGTAGATAATGCAGAAGAAATTTTTTCCACCAGAACGAAGAATTTTGCATATTATAGGATATCGTTAACTGCTTAGTATGCAGTATATAAATGTCATTTTATGACCCTTGGAGGATAACGGTCAAATGTCAATTTAAATTCAATTTTTTTTTTTTTAATTTTCTACTTTTAGTTTTATTTTAATATACCCAAAACTATTTTTTTAACATTTTGACCATGGCAGTTATGTTAACTCCTAAGAGCATAAAGAATATTCCTGAATTGTCGGAACTTTTTTTATATAAACTAAATTAGAACAAAAAAATAAAAGATGTTAGCAAAATTGTCCTTTTTTTTATTTGCTTCCATAAAATTTATCCTTTATCAGATATTTATTTTTGGTGAATAACTGGTTTGTAATTAAAGCACAAACCCTTTAGCAGATCAAAATACAACTTAATTAACCCCGCTATCATTTTGTCAATAGAGTAACATATATGTGCACTTGAAGGTGTAGTTCAGTGGTAAAAATCAGCTGAATTTTTATATTTATAAAAAATAAATTAAAATTTAAATTTTGGTAGTCCCATTTAGACTAAAATATTATTATCTGCGTTACTACACGAAAAAAAAAAAAGAATTTTCAATCACATAAATTAGACTCTTTTAAATTGAAAAAATGTCTAAAATTAATTCAAATATTAGATAATTTATGTATCTATATCTTCACTTAGATTTTTTCTTTTTACTAAAAAAAATAGAGTTACACATATGCTAATGTAACTGACAATTAGATTGCATCCTTGGGAATAGCATAATCAATTCTTCTTTTTGCCCTTTTACATCTGTATTTTTTTATTTTTGCATATGCAACTGTTAATTCCATATTAAAATTTGGTACCGCAATGAAAGAATGAAATAATTAGTAAGAAAAACAAGCTCTAAAAAATACAGTACGTATTAAAAAAAATTTTAGTGGGAATTGGGGTTCGGTTGGGAATTGTGATCCGAAGATAGATGGGCTTGATTGAAATAATGGACTCTCTCTCTCTGCAACTAACTGAGAACTGAGAAGTCAGAAGTCTCAAGGCGAGGCAAAACTATAAAAGACGAATGACGTGGACACTGAACATGCGAAGAAAGGCCAAGGCCCAAAAAAAGAGAAAAACCAAAAGAAAAAGAGCAAAGTCGGCCACTCACCACGTGATGCCACCACTCTATATCTGACACCAAGCCAACTTCTGCCAGCTGTCTCCATGACGTCACTTTCTCCACTCTTCCCATTGTGCAGTGTGCACGCTTGCCCACATTTATTCCTCGTTCGTAATTTCGCACCTTTTTTTTTTTTTTTCTTTTTCAGGAGCACATTTCGCACATCTACCGTTTTACTTTGCTCTCCCCTGTACCATTCATTACGTTATGCATTTATTGAGAATCCATTAAATTTTTTGCACTTCTCAGAATAGTTGACGACAATCGATGAAGAAATTCCTCTCTTTAATTTTAAAAAGAAATTTAAATTTTATACGGTTATTTTATATTTTAAAAAGAAATCCAAATCCATAAACGTTTTGTTTTGATTTGAGAGCAAATTGATAAATAGAAAACGAAATTTGAAGAATTATTGTTTTTAATTTTTTTGTTATAGAAAAATTGAATGGCATCGAGTAGAGTTTCTAATTTACCAGTTAGGCTGGTCGCTTTGGCGGATTTGTTCAAATTTTGCCCACCCTACAGAAAAAAGTTAAGAAATTTAACTAAATATAATTAAACATGTAAAGACAAGTAAAATAATTGCCAAATATCATTTTGGAGTCGAATGCAAATCTAAGGACCAACTGTATATCCAACTCCGGAAGTATTTCAATTTTAGTTATTTTTAAAAGAGTTTAAAAATATATAGCAGAGGCTGTACAATATATATTCAATTAAAATTTTAATTGATTTTATATAATTCTATTAAAATATATTGTATTCAATTATATTTTATTACATAAATTAGTGAATAAAAATGCTAAATTGAAATTTTATTTTTATTCTGTAGATTTCATAGGATTCTTACAAATTTTATATAGAATTTATGAAATTTTTTAACAATTTTGATAAATAAATTTAGTGAATATTTTATCAATCATTATCATTTTAACACATATTTAAATTTAGTGTATGAACATGGAATGTGTATATTTCAAGAGAAAAAAACAATAAAATTTCTAAATTTTTCACCTAAGTTCAAACTCATGAGTGTCAAATTAACTGAGTCAACTTCACTTAATATATTTATATATATAATATTAATTTAAAAACTGAAAATTATTTCAAATAAATCACAAAAAAATTAATTACAATAAATTTAAAAAAAGAAAATAAGCAATTCCCCTTCTACCGTATTAAATGTTCATATCTCCAAATTCACTGCTATAGCCTCATGTAACCATCATAATCATACAATATCTCATTTTTTCCTTATACTCTTAGAAAAATTATTTATACATTTTTCTTCAGGAAAAAAAACCAATAATCAACCAGAAAATTATATAACAAGGTCTGGAGACTGGAATGCTCATATATGTTTATGTTTTCCTTTTTAGTTTTCTTTTTTTATGAATGTAAGGCAATAACTCATATATATATATATATTGAATTACTATTCATCCCAAATTACCAATCTTTACATGTAGTACCACATCTTTTTAGGATCATTTTTTTTTTGTCTTTACATGTAATATCTGTTTTTGGTTGGAATTGTTGAATTTTAAATTTAATCTTTTTAATTTTTAGCTTTAATAGCATGTTACATTATCACTTCTCAGTTCTCACGAAAGTTAAAACCAATAGGAGATGGATATTTTATATTTTTCTCCAACAATATATAATTCTAAGGTAGGCTGTTGGTCTATTAACACCTTAAGCAACTTTATTAAATATCAAACAAAATAATATAAATGCACAACTGAACTATTGTTGCTCTTTCATTCAACAGATCCACAATGTCATGAATATTTCCCAAACATATGCGACCATCTTGTTAATTTGAACCTAAAACTTAAGTTTTGCACAAAATGTATGGTTAAACAGACAGCTAGCCATGCAGAAAACCCATAACCATGCAACTTTGAGAAAGATGAAAAATATACGGCCGCATGAGTCCTTCAACCTTGCTTATGATTTGTTACACCATGCCTTCACCTTCCATCAAATCCTTCCAAGTTCTCAAAGTATGCTTCTCTCAGCTATCTGCGTGGCATTTCATTAAAAAGGGGTTTAGAATTTAAGCAGATTTGCAAGAATCATTCCTACACTAAAACTCACAATTTCCAGACCGTGAACTTGTTGAAGAGAAGTCAGACGAAGTCATTGGAATGGACATTGAAAGCTGAGTTGCGGAGGATGAGGTCCGGTTCGACCTCTCGTCCTCAAGACCAGACCAGGACTCCCTGCTTTTAGGCCACTCGTCGAAGAAAGGTCGAAGTGATTGCCCTTCCTGTTTCACAGCCTCTCCTGAGGCAAATTCCCCGCTGAAAAATGAATGTTGAGGATATTCATTCTGCAAAATGTAGTTGTCACCTGATTTAGATGTGGGAAATGTAGCAACTCTGGATGACATCAGAGGCCATGTGCTGTCTTGTGGTGAGTCCATATGAAGACTCCTGTTGCTTCCAGAAGCGTCAGAGAAGAAACTATGCTCACCAACCTCAGGTTTAAGTCCTTGGATATACCTGTCAAAAGGTGCATGTATTTCAATTAGATGAGGTATATTATCGTTTATCTCAGTAATAAATCGAATTATATGTATTCACGAGGCATGCTCATTTTCCAAACTACATTGACAACGTCTGTGGCAAGCAACTTAGAAGATCTCACAAGACTAAGGCATGAGCAATCAAACGCTGTAAGATGCAAATTAATGGATGAACAAAGAAACAAGTAATTTCATAAAAACACGTGCATTGAAACAACAATAAGTACTACCACAAAATATCTTTACATTAGATGCTACAATTACCAGTTCGTTACTGCATCAGCAAATATATAACTGAAAAGACACATAATATAGGATAGATCCAACAATGCATGTAGCAGAATATATTTATAAGATAGGTCAGACGAAAATTATCAAAAATATGAAAACAAATAGCAAACACTACAAGTCAAAGAAGAATAACCTCAATCAATTATATTTTTGATGACTGCCAAAAGAAAACAAAAGATGCTAGGCGATGTGCATGCTATTTTGCTATTTAGCATGCACAAATAAAAATATGTGTGTATCTGCATATGGGCACAATTGATGCACAAAAACATATATACATCCATGCGGACAAATATATGTGTAATTTGTATATATAGACTCACGAAAGTAAAATAAAATAAAATATAATGCTTTTACAAGCTTGATCATAAAGATATTAAGGGGATTATTGAGAATGTGAGGCCAAAATTCTAAATAAGCTTCCTTCAAGTCACATGATGTTCAAGAAAATTTACGACTCCCATTTCCTTAAAATAAAAAGAATGCAAGCAATTAATCCTTTTGATATAAAAATTCTTCATGAGTGAGACCAGCTGTCCCCTGTTAAACCCGTCAATAGACACTCCATATGGTCAGTAAGATGAACTAATAGGCTCAACACAATCCATAGCACAAGTCAAATCACTGCAATTATTTTAACAGAAACTCAAAGTAATGAAGCCAACATAGAGGATAGCTGTTAGACCACCCCTCTCTGCAAAGACAACTTCAACAATTATCCTTATGAATATCAGGGCCCCAAAGCCTGAGCCTTGAGAAAAACAAAAAGTTCATGCTATATAACAATCAGAGATGAAATTTTGTCTTACTCTTAACAACAAAATTCTTTGACAGATCTAAAGAAAACTAGATTTGGCAACAATTTTAACATTTAAAGATTTTCTATGCGCTAATATCAGACCAGAACATCTTCAAAGACTAAGAATAGGACAAACAAATGACAACGCTTCTCAGGTATAATAATAAATTATCGAGCTTACCAAGATGTATTAAAGATGTCTATAAAATGCCACAGGTGATCTCCAGATTACTAAATATTAAGAAGTATTATTTAAACAACTCTTTGCAGTTGTCTATATAGTCCACCAAAATTCATAATGAAACTGACACATACTTTCCTAAACAGATTTAGTACATTCTTCAACATGAACCCTGCAAAGCCTAAAGCCTACTGTTCCAATGCTTCCCTTAAAAACGGTATATATTTCCTGTCACTTGCATGTCCAGGACAATTTCTAATTGTTGTCAGACTTCTACAACAAATTTTGCAGAGAAAAAGGAAAAGCAGGAAAAAAACCAAAAAGAAGACTGTCAGACTCCAAAATGCACTGTAAAGATGTAACAAAATGCAACAACTATCCGTCTGGACATCATATGGCCCAGAACCGAGGATCAGACATAAATTAAAAAGTTTTCTGCAAGAAATCCAATAGCCAGATGGCAGACGACCCCATTTTTTCTCCCACCACACAATGTCAACAAGATGGGCCCAAGTAACACTAAGATCATGTGACAATTTTAACAGCTACGCATCCATAATTCATATGGCCGGGTAATTTGTTTAAATAGTACATACTAACAAAAATTATAAGAAAGCATACATGTTCAATAACATGTGGAAAGTCAACTACCACATATTCCTTTGGACACATCAAATTTCAGAAATAACTCCTATGTTCCCTATTTGTGATGTTTCCAAACAATGAAAATTTTCCACTTGATTCATCACGTGCTTGCATTTGCTAGTCATGTAACCTTCATTTCTAAGCAAGCATCTCCTCGGCAAGAAAGTGGCTGCATAAATGAATTGCATAAAAATGAGGAAAATGCCATACCTATAATCTTTGTTTGGAATTCCATAAGGAATGGAGTCTATCTGATAATGTGATGGAGTGGCAGCTCCAGCATCTGTGCCCTGGGTGTTACCTAGGGCATTTAATGGAAGGCTCTGGAAACTTCCAGTTCCACCACTGCTTCCGGTGACAATCAGTGATGTCACAGTGGATGATGACTGTGTCATAGTTTGTGATTCCACAGGCTTTCTTGAACGGTTGCGGCCACGGTGCATGTGGCGCTCACAGTACTTGGAGTCCGGGTAAGCATCTTTGGAGCACCTCCATTTCTTGCCGTCAGTCCTCCTGCATCGACCCGGTTCCGGGTCCACCTTCTTCCCATAGAAGGAACAGTAACCCACTGCAAAATTTTATACGCTTGAAGTGATTTGCACACTACATGCCCAGCAATAACATATCACACAGCCCTTTTATATGTACTGATAATTAAAAAAATTTCTCAGCCCCAGTAAATCTCCCGACAGGAGATGAACTCGAGGAAGTCTAACTTAGTTTATCATCGAGACTCAACCCACCAATCCCAACTGTGTTTCAAAGTCAATCAATTAGAAACAGTCAAAAAATTATAAAAGAAACCATAGAAGAAATTATAAAATAATCTTTTTTAGCCTGAAAAAATGCATTTAAGAAGAATAAGTCTCTTCCTTTTGCGATGACAATCGCAGCCTAATGAACCCAAAATAAATCCCATCCATTTTGTATCATAAACTTTTGAAGAACACCCAAAAAAAAATTAAAAAAGAAAAATAAAAGAAGGTGAAATCAAATCACTTGCAAGTTGCAAGCAGAAAAGCAACCAAGCCCTGAATCTGGAAGTTTGAGAGAGAGAAAGAAGGACGCCTTACTGGAGGGATGGGGGAAGAATCTATGAGAAATAGACTCGAAGCTCTTCTGAATGGGAAGCACAAGATTAGGGGGCACAGGCAGACCTGCCATCATGTACTTAAAGATCAGAGCTTGGTGCTCCAGCTCTTGCCACTGAGACACAGTGAAAGGCGACCTCATCCCTGTTCCCCCACCGCCACTCCCACTGTTCATTTCCACCACCACCTCTTGTACTGCTGGATGGAACTATACTATGCAACCACTACACCCAAAAGCTCACAAATAGCCACATACAGAAATAAGCCACAGCAGTTAGATCGGACAGAGTCTTCAGCATTTAGTTTGGTTTGGTCACTCTCACTCTCGCTCTCGCTCTCGCTCTCAGTGTGTCTGCGATGGGAAAGGGGGGCAGTGTCTGTGTTAAAGTAGAAGCCCAGGGTCACGATTTGGTCTCGTTTTATTGAGGGAAGCATATTTAATCTTGCTAATTATTCGGGTAAATTTGCGTTATTAACGATGCTTCATTAAAAAGGTGGTGGTACTGTCTGAAAGACAAAACTCCCCGAGTCCGATGGCGGTTTGGGTTCGGGTTTGGGTTTGGTTACTTGTTAGGAGAGAGATTTGTTTTGTGAATTTTCTTGTGCGACCACTAGGAAAGGACAGCGAATGCGATGGAAATAAATACATAAATAAAATTAATGTGTTTTACAATTTTTGGTCAACCCCCAAGTACTGTTACTCGGTTTTAAAAAAATAAAAGTACTGTTACCCGTTTGGGAATTTTTTATTTTTATTTTATTTTTTGTTGTGTATTTGATGAATACCCATCTGAGGTTATTTGGTATTATAAAATTTAGTGTGTATTAATTATGAATAAACTAAATAGTACATAAACATAAAAAAAAAATATGATTAGACTTAAACTTTATTCAAGTAATATCTATATAAAAATTTAGTAATAAATAGTAAGAGTATAGATTATAGAAAAATGAAAATTTTATGTTTTAAAACGAATATTGTGTGCTCATACTTTTATAGCAATCATCTTTTAATATACAACAATCTTTTTTAATAATAATAACGCTTTAAATCATCAAGAACATTGAATATATTTTGATTTGAACTCTCTATAATATATACATAAAACTTATAACTCTAATACTGTGAATGTATAAATTAAATTGAATTCAATTTATTTGTTTAAAATTAAATAAAAATGAATATATTTTTAGAAGTTAAAATGATATGAATCAATAAACATATCTATTCACAATGATACATTTTTATATAAAGTTACATTATTAAATGTAAATATAAAAATAATTTTAAAGAATAAAAAAATACATTTCTAAAAGTAGCAACCATTGTGAATAGACATTTTTATAAAAGAAAAGAAAATTCTCTGTTAATATTTGGAAACTCCGTTCCATTTTTTGTGCCTGTTGTCAGTGAGAGGGTGAACCCAAGGTGGTTTTTGAGAGTGGAAGAATTGAAGAATGTTGTTGCAAAATAAGTGGAATGAGCAATTTGTTAAAAAGGTGTTAAACAAGGATTAGGCCAAGGCTATTCTTGAAATGCCATGGCATGACATTAATTGAAAAGACAAATTTATATGGCTAGGGAATAAAGGAGGATAGTAAGGTGACTGCCCTAATGTAGGTCAAAGATAGTAAGGCGACTTTAGCTTTTGTGTTAATAAATGAGACTGGAGGTGTTATCAAAATATCTTCTAAGCTCACCGAGGCTGATTCGGCAATGGAGGCAGAAGTGAAGGCTTTGGAATGGGCTTCTAGTGTCGCCTCAAGTGATAACTGGTCCCATTTTATTTGGAGCTCGGATGCTCTCTCAGTGGTCAAGAAGGCTTGTTTGTCTCGTGAGCTAGGTGGTTGGGATGCTAAGTATGCAATCTTAAATGCTCGTAACAATCTTTGTAATAAGGCTTGGAAATTATTGTGGAATGATAGAACGCCAAATTCTATTGCAGACAGAATGAGCAAGTTGTCTTTTCGGTTGAATCTTTATTTTTTGTTTGATAATAGCAATATAATTTCTATGCCCTTTGAACTTGTTGAGATTGGCTCTAAGATAATTTGCAGGGCGATGTTAGATTGTAATCCGAAGCTTTTTATGTGTTATACATTCTAATTTATCAACAAAAAAATAAATAAACTTTCATAAAAGTAGCAATCTATGCGAAAAAGTATATTTACAATTTATATTAGAAAATAAAAAATTGATTATTATCAATTTAATTTTTTCAACACTTGGCACTTGGCTGGATGTATTTGAAAGGGATTGGACCATCACCGAGTTAAGTAATTGGCAATGCAGGAGATTATTTAATTTGGACTTCATCACTCCATATATATACACATATGAAAATGACTAATTGTAAAATGATTAAATTTACCAACTAGATTTTGTATAGCCAATTATGTTTTCATTATTTCATTGTATTTATTTTTATGATTATGTGCTATTGTTAATTTATCAATCATTAATAAATTTAATTCATGAATTGTTTTATGAAAATAATATTTTATCCAAAACACATGAAACTAATAAATAACAAATAAAAAGCTGTCTCTTGTTCGAATGTACTGTGACAACAGCTTGGAGGTATATTCCATATTTTGAAAGAGAAAAATGATAGGTACAAAATGATTAACAGTGAATACTGTTGATTAAAGAATTATAATTTTGAACTTGATTAATATAAGGATCACAAATATATATATATATATAATAAGGAAAAGAAGGAAATATAAAGAAAGCAAGGATTTATGTGTTTCAAAGTTGATTTATATAAGAAAAAAATAAAAAAGTATAATTAAGGAAAGAAATATAAACTTATGAAACTGTCCTGTGGGGGGAGAGGAGAGACTGCTTGAGGGATGGAGATCTTCGATATCTATTTTTCTGTTCTCATTTTTGTTTGACTAATAATACAATCTTATATTATTTTGAAAAATAGTCATATATATTTTTACTTATTAACGCTTTTAAATGAAATAGAAAAATCCACATCGAAGAGTGAAATCAATTAGCATACATGAAGCCGCGTCTATGATTTGTCTCCTGGCGCACCCGCTGCTACTCCTTCACCGGACAGCAACTGCACGTGATGGGCTGGACTGAGACCGGCCCTCATGGGCCCAGATCATAGTTACCCGGAACCTCCTAATGCCGGTAACCCACGAATCAAATGGAACCGGTTGCTAGCTGCCGGAATACAGGTGACATTCGGTTTGGGGTCCACATGGGGACGGGGAACAGAGAGAAAAAAATAAAACAGCAAAAGGTAAAATGAGAAATGTGGGGCCCACAGCTAGCTTTTCCTTTTTCTTTTTTTTTTTGGTTGGTAATAAGAGCTAGCTTTTTGCATCATCGTAATATGTAAACACTGGAATGGATTATAGGGAGTGGGACCATTGTACTGGGTGGTGGCCATTCATTTAAAACATGGACCACATTTATACATGCACACCATTTGCATTTTTTATGGTTGAGACCTTTTACATTTGCATATATCTTGAATTTAGCAACAAACAGCCGTTTATTTATCTAATCTTATCTCTTTCATCCTTGAGCCCACACATCATACTAATAGTAATAAAAATTATTATTTTTTGAATTTATATATTCTAAACTTTGTATAGATTTACAAATTGCATTATTTATTTTATAATCACTGTCCATTCTACTTGAACTATCAAATTTTTTACAGCAACACTTTTTTATTCTAACACAAATATTTTTTCTTGTTAAATGCCAGTTCACATGCTTTTTTTTATTTTATGATTTCGAAGATACAAATGTCATTTGGATTTTTTTTTCTTCTTTAATTATTAAAAAAAAATTAAAAACTTTTTGCCAATTTGCATAAGAGAAAATGAAGGGTCACCGTGAAGAAAAAAATGAAAAAAATAAAATTGTTTGAATATTCAAACCGCCAAGAGAATCTTTTATTTTTTTTCACTTTCATAATCAGTGGCCAGAGCCCAACCACTGAGCTGCTTGGCTTTCTGTGCTTTAGAATTCATAACTTGTATGAGTATTAAACCACCAAGAGAATCCTTTATTCTTTTCACTGATTTAATAATCAATAGCCAGAGTTCAACCAATGGATGCTTGGCTCTCTATGCTTTAGAATTCATAACTGTATGGCCCAAAACCACCAACATAGTCAAAGCGCAACAACCTTGTGCGGCCAATAGTCCGAGCCACAAGCCCTTGAAATCAAACTTGAAACCAAACCCAGTGCCTACTGGTATTACAGCAATGTAAAAGCACCCCAAATTTATTTTGGCTTTGACTTTTGGCTTAGAATCCCCATGACCAGAAGAATTTCCAAAATTAACCAAAAATATAAAGAAAGAGAATATATACTCGAAAAAGCTAGGATTTCCAAAATGAAAGCCAGCAAATTTATTATTCTTTAGTACCTTCAAGAAGCAAACACCGAAAATTCAATTTCCAAACTTTGGTAACAACTGCAAAAGCATAATATCCACTCTTACTTGGGATTCATTCGTGCCAATGCCTAAGCGTAATAACTTAGCTCTCATTTCCCCAAACAGCGTCTATTTTGAAAGCAAGCCCGGGGTTTACAGAATCACAATCATGTAGAGAACAATCCCATGAATGCGAATATCTTAAAGCACACAAAACGACTTTATCATCTTCTTCGCTTTCAAACTAGAAGATGTTTTTTTCATGCTGGGCCATCAAAAAGATGTGTATTAATTGAAGCAAAAATCAAGGAGCATTGTTCTATGCAAATGACAACTTTGAAATTGACTGACATTAAAATAATTTTTGGCAATTTTTATTTTTATTGAATATCTAAGAGGATTCTCTTTAATTTTTTATTATTTTTTAAATAAAAAAATAAATAAGTTGAAATGCTCAACTGCAATATTTAAATTATAAAAGAAAACAAATTATGTGCATTGTGCATGCATTTAATAGTTAAAAATTAAAAATATTAAAGAAAAAGATTGTAGCTGTAAAAGTTTGGATAGTTCAAATAACATAAATGATAAATATAAAGTATATAATATAGTTTGTAAATTCATGTAAAGTTTAGAAGAGATATATGCAAAATGCCAAATGAAAGGGCATAAATGACTAATAATGTATCTCTATTTTTTTTTTGTTAACTACTAATAATGTATCTCTAGTTTGTCAATTATATACATATAGATATTTGGCTTTTTAGCAAATCAACGTGGAATTCCAATTATATATACATCAAGATTCAAAATACCAAATGAAATATATATTTTTCTTCCAAAACCAAAATAAATGAAAAAGGAAACAGGTCCCGATCTTCTCGTTTTATGGTCAAAAAGGATGAATTATATCTTCAACATCACAGGTTCGAAAAAAAATGAACAAAAAAAAAAAAAAAATGAAAAAGNAAATGAACACAACAAAAAAAAAATGAAAAAGGAAACAGCTAGCTCGAATTGACCATACAGCAACAAAGCCCGTGTCTCTGTCCACTCCAGCAAGCATTTGACCCACAGCCACGGATTATCTTTTCTACTATATGCGAAAATATAAAAACTGAATCTCTTTTTCACAATAATCAATTGAAATTATTGTTATATATTTGCTTCAATTACGGATAGGGTGGATATTAATTGAATGTACGAAAGAGAAACACAAATGTATACATATAGTTTTTCATTAATGGCAGAGTGAGCAGATGCATATCCGAGATGTTCAAAGTGCATATTAAGATAGGCTGTGGACCCTCTGTCACGTATCTCGGTGGTGTTTGAGATTGGAGAAAGCTAACAAATAATTAAGAGCAATGCTATAGGTAGCCACATAATATATCAAAATATCTACCAAGTATAATATGTTATTAGTTTATTATATTTTATTAGTTAAAATATTAATATAATTTAAATATGATTAAATATTTTTTTTAAAAGATAAAAGTAATAAATAATAACATTTACATATTTAGTAGATATTTTAATAAACTTTATTGGTACCTCTAATGTTATTTAACAATTAATATCATTATACTCTAAAAAAAAAATGCCTGATGTACCATACAATCTACTAACATATTAATATTTTTAAATATAAATTAATCAAATGATAATGCGTTTATACTTTATAGATTAATAGACATCACAAACATTATTAATTTGAAAATCATTAAAAAAAAACTTATTTTAATTTTATAAATAATATTAATAGATTTTATTTTTTGGGTAAAAATTCATAGATTTGATTCAGTAATAAAATTATTGAAAATAGCTTGACAGTTCAAATATATCTTCTCCAATTTGTAATAATAATAAAAAAATAATTTCATGAGCTGGAACCAGCAAGAACGTATTGATGGTCAATTTGGGCCCTCGTAGTGACCCAGACCCACGAATAATTCCGGCCTCTAGCTTCCTTTCCAGGCTAATGGGCTTTGTTATTTGATTTTCTTCAAAGCAAATGCCGAAGAAGCGGCAATTTCCCGCCAAAAAAAGAGATGCTCGAGAAATTGAACCCTAATTGCATTGCAGCACAGTGAGAGGTCAGAGCGAGCATGGAAATGGTGGTAAACTCTGTTTCACCGTCCGAGTTTGATTCATCCGCTCCTCCTGAATCATCCGAAATTAATATACAGGTTCTCTCTTTCTCTCTCTCTGTTCAAATCTGAATTTTTAACTGACCGTGACTGGTTTGGTTAAATTGGATTTCTGTAAACAGCCTTTCTTCCTTCTTCACAAAGCATCCTCGCGAAGTTCCCATAGAAGGAGGATCCATCTCTCTCCGTCAAAACCGGACACCAAAACCGATGACCTCTTGCTGCGAATGGATGCTTTTCAATCTGTTTGGTCCGAGATTCACTCCGCTAGCAAGGTTTATATGCCTTTGATTTTCTTATTGTGTGTGTTTGCTTCTAATTTTTTTTTTTTTTTTTTGGGGTANTTGCTTCTTTTTTTTTTTTTTTGGGGTAAAAGCGTGTGTTTGTTCTTTTGCTGGGACATAAATGCCTCACATTTTTCACCATTTATTTTGTCATTTTTTTTTGCTGGCAGGATGTTCTGAGGGATATCAATACTGGTGCATTCAACGACATATATCACTGGGTTCGCCAGTCATTCCATGCTATTACATCATCTGGACTGCCTGGTTTCCGCCAAGCAACTCGCTCTTTTCCCCTTCTCACTCATGCTACTTCCAAACAACTCTTCACTGGGCTGGTTTTAACCAGTAAGTTTTCCTCCATCTCCACACTTTCCGAACTCATGTTTTTCCGATTGAATGCTCCGCTAATCCTTTCGTGATATCTTATATCACTTCACCCAAGGCGTTATATACTTTCAAACGATGAACGTACCGTTTTTGATTGAGTTTTTACTGGCAGAGAATATGGAGTTTGTTGATGATTTACTGACATTTGAAGAGCTTGGCCTCTGCCTGAAATCTCTTGGATGCCACGTGGCTAACCTCTCCTCGACTGATTTGTCAGCCAAGAATGGGATTGGTGGTTGTCTGAGAAGTTTATTGAGACAGTTTTTGATGGTTACCTTGGACGTAAGTGGCTTTGTCTATGCTTTTACCATTTCATTAAAGTCAGGGCTTCTAATGCTACTCTTGTTCAGGCAGCAGACATGTCCATCTTAGCATCATGGTACAGAGAACAAGGAAACTACAATTCTCCACTGGTTGTAATAATAGATGATATGGAGCGCTGTTGTCGGTCTATCCTGTCAGTTTTCATTCTCACCTTGAGGTATTCCAATGACTTTTGCTACTATACTCTGACCCCTTCTATTATCAATATTTTAGGAGTTGATTTTGTGTTCATCTTTTGTTATTGCACCAAATTAATATTATTTCTCTTATGCCTCTCTCTTTCCTTTTTTTTTTTGGGTTCCCCAATGGATATCTGATGCTTGCTGGTGAACTACTCACTGTTCGGATTTGAAACTTGGTTATTCATATGATGTTAATTTGACTATTCTGCTGTGCAACCGATGAATTGTGGTTACCAGTTCTTGATTGATGGATATCAATTGCTGTAATTACCTTATTGGGGGAAATAAGGTTTTTTGTGAATGGGAAAATGTTCCATATCTTATGTATGTATTTACTATTAAAAATTGTTGTCTGAATGTGTTTGGAGCAATTGTCAACAATGTTTAATTACTTCATAATATTAATACAGTTGGTGTTTCTGGGACATTGATGCTGAGGGTAAAGTTGGTTTGATGAGCTTGTCAGTGGCTCATGGATAATGTGGTTGTGGATATTTGTAAATGTCATAGCAAAGTCAGTAATGTGTATTTAGGTTTGAGGTCTAAAGGAAGTGGTCTCTGCTGATGTTAACGATGTATGTATTTAATTCTAGGAGTAGGACCATTAGTAGTTGCCAAATGTGAGAGAGAATTTCGTTTAAATTGTGGAATCTTGAGGCTAAATAAGTTTTTTGGATAAGAGTTTGGTTTAAAACAGTTTCACAGCTGAAGACTTTGCTTTTTTGCATTATGAACTGCAAATATAGGGTGCAGTCTTTAAAGATTGATTCAAACATTCAACCCTTCAGTTTCCACTTGAGTCTGATAACTCATAGTTGTTTCTAAAATTCTCTACCTAATAATGATCATAGATCTTCCTATGTGGCACTTTTTTTTGCATTATTGGTTTATAAATTGCATTTCTATCTCAATCAGTGAATGGGTTGTCAAGATCCCAATAATTTTAATAATGGGAGTTGCAACAACACTGGATGCCCCAAGAAACATACTTCCTTCAAATGTCCTTCAGCAGTTGTGCCCTTGTAAATTCGTATTGGGATCACCAGCTGAAAGAATGGATACAGTTATTGAGGCTGCACTTTTGAGGCAGTGTTCTATGTTTAGCATTGGCCACAAGGTGGCAGCTTTTCTGAGAAACTACTTTTTAAACCAGGATGGAACAGTAACATCTTTTATCAGAGCGCTGAAGGTTTGTTGTTTATGTTATGCTGATTTTAGAATTATCTTTTTGCTGTATGGTACCTTCTATCTCATGTTTGTCCTGTCAGCATGACTAGATCCAATTGACATTATATTTTGAAAAGTATTTTCCAGATAGCATGTGCTCAACATTTCTCCATGGAGCCTTTAAGCTTTATGGCTGGTGCACTTGTTGAAGAAGACAATCAGGTAGCATTTGTGGATCATTTCTATTCTCTCTTTGCTTGTTTTTTATATACAAATCAAACAACTTTTTCCCTTGTGTATTGAGGTGCCTAGTTGGAGGCTACCTTAATATCCATACGATTCTTAATGAAACTCTTAGTAAATTCAGTTTGGACATTATGATTCTTCAAGAAATAAAAATAGAATTGTTAGATGAGAGGGTGGTAGGCAGTCTACAGATGGCTAGATTTAGAAGTTCGGTTGCTCTTCCTTCTCTTGGGAGATCGGGCAGTGTGATTGTTATTTGGGATAATAGAAATATTCAAGTCTGTGAAAGTCTTTTAGGTTCTTTTTTCTGTTTCCATTAGGACTCAAACTGGTAATTTTTCTTGGGCTGTCTGGGATTTGTGATTCTAATTCCTATAGGGTAAGAGTTTATTTCTGGGAGGAGCTGAAACTCATTTTGCAGTCCTAATTTGTATGTGTGGGTTTTTTTCTTAATTTTTTGTTTTGTTTTGTTTTTTTTTTGGTGGTGGGGGGAAGGGGCTATTTTAGTGTAGTTAGATTAGGGCATGAGGAATTTCCCAATTATAGATTGGTGATTTTATAATAGAAATTGAACTGCTGGATTTAGCTTTGGTCAGTGCTCAATTTTTTTTTTTTTTTATTGTGTTGTTCTAATTCTGAATAATCTATGGCATTTTATTTCTTTTAGTGTACTTGGCCGTTGAAGGGGTTTCAGGGTGAGAGAAATGCTTTATCGGAAGTGATGCTCAAGTATGCTTCTGAACGTTCATCACATGATAGGTATTCCTAAATTTAACGAAGTTATGATTTTCTCCTTTTCTCCACGGGAATGAAATAAGCATCCTAAACAAATAATTTGATATACTGACTTTGTTGGAAACCTGTCTCTAGTGATAGAATGGCTGAACATATTGATACTAATTGGACTTGCCATTTAAAAGAGTTGAAAAGATTGCAAAAATGCTGGAGCAGTATTGTCCTGGTGAGATTTCTGATTTATTGTTCTCATGGTAGTATTAATGATGAATTTGACTTAGTCATTAATATCCATATGCAAGCTTTGGAGTTTATGGTTTACTTTTATCATGGGCAGTTAGGTCTGTAAAACATTAGGTCTGTTCTTATGGTAAAACATTCATGTTGCATGAAAGAATCACAAATTCATCCTTCTCAAATTTGTTTTAAGCTTCATCATCTTCCTGTTGATTTCTCCTTGTTGTTGTGCTGCTCTGGGTGGTGATAGTCACGTTCTTAGGCAGAAGTGTGGACCAAGTTATATTTCATGTTATGGAACTAGTATTTCTATTTCTTGGATCTTGATACTTGAAAAGTGTGTTGCAGTGCCTTTATGAAGCTGGAAAACATAACCAAATCCAACTGCTGGACATATTTTGCGAGGCACTTGATCCAGATTCTTACAATTCAGTGGCTTCTGATAATCATTCTGGATATTCCAAAGGTTTTGGAATATCCATTCCAAGTGATCACTCTATGCATCAGCAATGCTTTACCATGCAAAAGGGTGGTTTTATTTGTCAAGCAATTCAAAAAGTGAGGTAGGTAACGAGTTCTTAGGGTTGCAAATGAAAACTAATATAACAGGTTTTCAATATCACTGTCTTGTTGGTACCAGTTAAAAATTTTCCAAGAGAAATATGGTCCTCACTCCTTAAGATGTTGGCATGGACCATGGTTAGTCATGTAAATTTATAGAAAATTCAGTTTTATTCTGAAGTTCAGTGTCTGTGCTACATCAAATCCTGTTTATGTGGGTATTACTTTTGCTGATTATTTCTGGTACTATTACAGTATTTCTCTATTAGTTTCATGATTGTGCTGGAATTTTTGTTTCTTTCAAAGGAATAGGGGTTGGGGGAAATATTTTTAATGGCAAGATTTTGTTGTTCTAGAAGCTCTGGCGTGTCAATTAAATTATTCATGTCTATTTGATCACAGTGTGCTTAAAATATGTTTAACTGCTCTTTTCAATTAGCCTCTAAGCAAATACTTTCATTGAATAGAACTTGAATCTTTGAATTTAATCAGACTACTTCCAGAAGCATTGCTGTCTCAGTTGCTTAAGAGTTGGGAAAATCTCACTGTGGATATTTTTGAGGTACGCAATGTGTGAAAAATGTTATGCAATAGTTCATGGGATAACTTGGAATGTTAATGACATGCCATCAACTACATACCTATGATCATTTGTGGATGTACCTATACATTGTCCTACTATTTGCTTGTTATGTTGAATTCTTATCTTCTTTTTGTATCTGTGAAACATTGCATTGCTGCCAAAAACTCAATTCAATGGGAGTTCTGATTTGCATTCCATTTTGTCTTTCACTTTCACTAACACTCTTGAATGTTATGTCAATCTACTTTTATCAGCATTATAATATGAAAGAGTTCTGAATGGAATTTAATTCTACCTAACACTTCTTATATTAAAGGATTCAAGGCTTCCATATTTGTACGCTATGTGCTTCAAGAAATGTGCATCCTTGTTGTTTTAAGGCCGTGGTCTCCATCACTTCTAACCCTATCAATCATATGTTTTCCATTTAGCAAATTTACAAGTTTTAAGCAGGGCTGATGGTAAACTGTTAAGTTTATATAAGATTAATTGAATGGTAAATATTTGCTTGCTTCAATAGATCCATGACAAAGTGAAGGAGCTGCAGTCCATGTTGAAGTTTGAGGAGGGAAGGGTTTTGAAAGAAGATTTGACAG
Source organism: Ochetophila trinervis (assembly GCA_003254975.1). Classification (NCBI taxonomy): domain Eukaryota; kingdom Viridiplantae; phylum Streptophyta; class Magnoliopsida; order Rosales; family Rhamnaceae; genus Ochetophila; species Ochetophila trinervis. The sequence continues at coordinate 34,940 of QANX01006012.1, forward strand.
ATATATCCATGTAACATCGTATTTTATATTTTTTGTTCTATCTTATTTTATCTTATTTAATCTTTTCCATTTGGATAAATAGGATTATATGTCATTCTCTATTCACTTGTTTTTGTTTCTTGTAGTTATGTTATTTCCTTTAAATAAGAAATGCTATTTTCTTATTCTAATTCATCCATATCTAAGTAATCCTACTGAAAACTATTTAACAAATCATAAAGACATTTATGGCCTATTTTCCCTAAGGTGGCACATAAACTTGTTGCCTATGCGTGTTAGGAAAAATATAAAAGACAGGATCAACAGCTTAAGCTTAAGCTTTTAGGGATTAGTGGTAATTCAACATGTTATCATAGACAAAAGTCATAGAGGTCCTATGTTCAAAACTCAACAACTCCACCAAATTATAAAAAAAATAAACATGGGGACTCAAAAAGAGCCCAAAAGAGGCTGGGCCAAAAATACACATGTAAAGACCCAAATAGGTCTACATGTGAGGGGGAGTGTTAGAGAGAAATATAAGACATAATGATCCACCTCCTAACAACTTAAACTTAAGCTTTTAGGATCAGTGGTAATTCACCAATGAGCAATAAAATGCCAGCACATCAATTGCATCCAACATATCCCTTACCTCAGAGTTTTGATTGACTATCACTTTGACCTCAAAATTACATGCTTACCTACACTTTTCTTAAGCTGAATTCAAAGTAATTATATTAGATTGCTTGTCACTTTCAGTTGAAAAATAATTAAGAACATGTTAAGGCGAATGAGATAATGCTCCTACTGGACATATTCAAAGGTTGATTTTTGTAAGGGAAAAAAAATATACTTTTTCCATTTTAATATTCACAAGTAGACAGGGGTTCAATATGCCATATTATATTTTGTAGGGTTTATTTGTTATTTACTTTGATTGAGGGGTTTATAAGTTATAACAATATAGCTGCATTATAGGTAGGTAAGTAGGTAACAAATGTTTTATGCATTTCCCCCATTTTAATATTCTATGTGCCACTTAGCTTCAGCTGATAAAAAGTCATTCCACAAATCAAGCTTAACTGAAGAGTAACAGATAGTAGTTATGATAGAAACTAATTTCAAATTCAATCCACCACACATTTCTCCAGTTTTACAATCCATCAGGATACAATCTTGGTTTTTGATTCAATAAATCATATGGAAATTGTTTTTTATTCACAATTAAGCACAAAATAAATATCCACAAAGTTTTTTATTTTCATGTTTGTCACTTTTACAGAATCAACATTAATGCATTCCATCCTCAATTAATGTGCCTATGTATGTTTACATTTATATCTGCATTCTATAAAGTATGATTATGTACAAATGACAGGAGACGTGTATCTCGGAGCCGCTTGAATATTGAGTCCTCAAAGAAAATAAATGAAAAGGCTGCTTCTTTAATAGATTGTATGGTTAGGTGAGTATATTACTGTTTTTTGGTTATGTTAACTTTCAAGTCTACCATTCCATTGTTTTAACCATATTTACTTATTCATGAGTGGTGGACTGATATATACAGTTGCATAATATATTACTTTTCTGGGTTTGTTATAATTTTTCTTGCAAATTATTATTTAAGGTGTTCCCAAATAGATGGTTTCCACTTCTAATTTCTTAAGCCATCATAGGCCCAATATGTTGAATCCATTTTAAGGAATTGGCTTTGCAAATGGAAATTTGTTTACAAGAGTTGGTTGGGTAGGTGGGAGTTCACAAAGTGTTTAACATTTAAATTTCTAAAATACCATATTATAAAAAGAACAAAAGTTGTTTTTGATTTTTTACATGTGATTTAAACAATGTTGATTTAAATCTGAGAACTTTTTCATATGTCCATCAAATTTTTCATCTGAAAAATAAGAGAATATTATCTTTAAGAATTGTTAGGTATTGAAGAAGCATAAGTCAAAACAAAGTCTCATCGTGTCTCTTCCATAGCATGAATTATTTTCCAATGATGATGTTAATGTTTACACTAGAGTTCCCATTGTACTGTGTGTAAATATGCAGTGTGGTAAAGGAATAAACAGGGTTCTGTCATAGCTATTATTTCTTCTAACGATGCATTTATTTAGAGGTGGTTAAAGGATTACTTTTTCTTGTACTAATTATTATTATTATTTTTTGGTTAATGCTGTTTCTTAACAGGGATTTTCTGAGGCCCATTGAATGCATTCCTTTTCATGAAATTGTTTGCTTTAAAAATGTTGAAAAACTTCAATTGGTAAGCACTTCCAAGGATTTCTTACTCTGAACTGTACACATTTATAACTTTCTTGTTATGACTACTAGAGCTTGTTAGACATTGGCATATTTATATGGTTGCATGTTTGACCTGCACCGTTTTTTTTACTTTGTCATATTGATAGATCATGCCTGTTTTCATTTTATCAGTAATCCTGGCAGATTTTAGATGTGGGTTTAATTGCCAATGAAGTTGTGGAGGACTTTAAGGTAAATAAAAAGCAGGGATTAATTTCTGAAATTGATTTTGAAAAGGGTTATGATCATGTGAGATGGGATTTTTGGACTTAGTGCTTTAAACGAAAGATTTTGGGTCTAGTTGGAAAAATGGATGAGAGGTTGTCTTAGTTACAGCTTCCTTTTCCATCATGATTAATGGAAGGCCAAGAGGAGGTTTGGAGCTTCAAGAAGATTGAGGCAAGGAGATCTTTTATCTCCTTTCTGTTTACACTTGTGGATTTTTTAGTAGGACTATCGATAAGGCAGTTAGGAATTATGTTGTTGAAGGTTTCTAAGTTGGAAGTGAGGAAATTTAAGTGTCTCATTACAGTTTGCGGATGATACTCTATTCTTTTTGAAAAATTCTTTGGAGAATTTTCAAAATGTGGATGCTTTTTTAAAGATTTTTAATGTGCACTTGGTATTTAAGATTATGGGAAAGAGTACAGTTTTTAGGTATTAATGTGAATCCAAGTCTAGTACAAGATATAGCTGTGCGTTTAGGGTGTGAAGTGTGGGAGTGGCCTATAAAATACTTGGGTCTTCCTTTGGGTGGGAATCCTCGTTCTAGGAATTTTGGAATCCATAGATAGAGAAGGTTTCCAAGAGGCTTGACGGGTGGAAAAAGGCTTTTTTTAATCAAGAGGCGGTAGATTAACTCTTATTCATTCTGTTTTTGATAGTATTCCTATATACTATATGTCTATCTTTAGAATGCCAATATCAATTGTTAAACTTTTAGAGAAACCAATGAGACAGTTTTTATGGGATGAGCAAGAGGGAGGGAAAGTTGATAATTTAGTAGCTTGGGATTTGGTTGTCAAAAGTAAGGCTTGGGGTGGACTTGGAATTGGAAATTTAAAAAAGAAATATATTACTTTATAAGAAAAATGGCTTTGGAGATTTCCTTTGGAAAAAAATTCTTTATGGGGCTTGGTTGTTAGAAGACTATGGTTTACATCCTAATGGCTGGGATTCAAATTTAGTCACTAGAGGTCCAGATTTCCTTTGGAATAAATTTTTTTATGGGGCATGGTTGTTAGAAGAAAATATGGTTTACATCCTAATGGCTGGGATTCATACTTAGTCACTAGAGGTCCTTTAAAATTCCATGGAAATTTATATCTAAGTGCCCGTTTGATAACCCATTCATTTATGGTTTTTGGTTTTGTTTTTGAATTTTTTGAAAACCAAAAATGAAAATGCGTTTGATAACCATTTTCATTTTTTTTTTGAAAAACCAAAAACAAAAATGCGTTTGATAACCATTTTCATTTTTTAAAAAACAAAAATCATTTTCACTTTTCTTAGTTAAAAAGTCATTTTCATTTTTTTTTTGGTCTTTTACAATGTCAAAATACAAGACAATTCGAACAAGGTTTGAAACTGAGACCGCCAATATTGGCACTGTCTAGATGTGGCCGAGACTACCCCAATTGGGGCCAAAGCTTGGGACTACTCGGTTGGGCAGGAAGCCGGGATAGCACGATCAGGGTTGGAACCCGGAACTGCCCGATAGGGCTTGAACTCAGGACCTCTTGGTTGAGCTGGAACTCGAGACTGCCCGGTTAAGACCGGAACTCGGGACTGCCAGGGTCGGGCCGAAACCTAGGACCCCCTGGTCGAGGTTAGAACCTGGACCGCCCAGTCTGGGCCGGAACCCGGGACCACTTGGTCGGGCCGAAACCCTGGACTGCCTGGTCCGGTTGGAACCTAGGACTGCTCGCTCTGGGCCAGAACCCGAGACCCTCCTATCGTGCCAGAACCCGAGACTCTCCAGTTGGGCCGAAACTTGGGACTGCCTGGTCGGGGATGGAACCTGGGACTGCCCGGGTCAGGGCTGGAACTCGGGAGTGCCCAGTCGGGCTGAAACCCGGGTCAGGCTAGAACCTAGGTTTGCCCAGTCGAGGTCTAAATCCGAGGCTCCCCGGTCGGGTTGGAACCCAGGACTCCTCGGTTGAGGCCGAAACCCAGGACCACCCTAGTCGGGCTGGAACCTGGGACTCCTCGGTCTGGCCGGAACCCAGGACTGCCTGGTAGGGCCAGAACCTGAGACTGCCTGGGTCGGGGCTGGAACCTGGGTGCTCCTGGGTCGGGCTAGAACCTAGGTTCGCTCGGTCGAGGCTGAAACCCGGGGCTCCCCGGTCGGGTCGGAACCCATGACTCTCTGGTTGGGCCCGAAACCCGGGACCGGCAGAGTCGGGCTAAAACCTGTTTAAATTTATTTGTAAAGTTTTAAAAAAAATACAAAAAAAAAAATAAAGGTTACCAAAAATAATTATTTTAAAAAAAAAAATTCAAAAAATAGTTTTTGTTTTTTAGTTTTTTCCTTTTAACAAAAACATAAAACAAAAACCAAAAACTAAAAACTATAAACCATAAATCATAAACAAAAACTAAAAACTAAAAATGAAAACTGAATGGGTTAACAACTGTACCCTAAGTGATTTGTTTCCTTTTTTAGATTTTTTAAGTGGGAAGAGGCAGCAAAGTATTCTTTTTGGAAGATGTGTGGCAAGTTGATCAGCCTTTTGCTGTCACTTTCTAAGACTTTTTAGATTGTCCAATACTTATAATGCTTTCATTTAAGATGTTTGTTCTTTGTCCTCCAT
>QANX01006013.1:0-63724 GCA_003254975.1 Ochetophila trinervis
TAGACGACGGTTCATAAGGAACCGTCGTCTATAATTCAAAATATACGACGGTTCATTATGAACCGTCGTCTATAATTCACAATAGACGACGGTTCCTTATGGACCGTCGTCGATAATGCACAATAGACGACGGTTCATTTTACGAACCGTCGTCTATACTCTTCAACATATGCCACGTGTATTTTTGTCTTTTTATCAACGACGGTTGTTGAAGTAACCGTCGTCTTTGATTAACTTAAGACGACGGTTACAGTTAAAACTGTCGTTGATGTTTTTTAACCGTCGTCTTATTTTATCAACGACGGCTTTTTTTTTTTAACCGACGTCTATATAAAAGTATGGCCGTCGTCAATAGCTATTTTCTGTAGTAGTGTATTTTTTTCTTTTTTCTTTTAAGTTTGCAGCACATATTGAAACTTCAAAAACATTAGCAAGTACGCTCTAAATTATGGATTAGCTGTGAAGTTTTTGGTTATTATGTTAAAGAGAAGTGGCTCATAAGTAAATTAGAAGCATATAATATAACATTTTTATTATTTTGGAAAAATTCCGAATGAATTTAATTGGAGAAGCTTCGGATACCATTCTAAATAAGACAATAACAGTATATATAATGTAAAAATAATATTATAATTAATAAAATGGGAAAATATTTTAATATAATTGTTATCATTATTATTGAGGGACCTAATGGAATATGTAAAATTTCGTCAAGAAAGAAATCAAGTGGGTAGGCCATGAAGTGAAAGCGAAAGAGAGGAAATACTTTTCAACCCCAGCGCAAAGATTTTCCATGGAAAATTTCAACACGATATACCCTATATATCTGTATTAATTTTTAAAATTTAAAATTTATATATTTTAATATAAAAATTTAATAGAATAGATTTGAATAAATAAATTTTGACACAAATACAATATAATAAGATTTAAATACAAAATTAATATAGAATTTATAAATTTTTTAAAAAAAAATTATTTTAAAAATTTTAATATAAAAATTGAACAAATTAAATTTAAATAAATAAATTTAATACAAAATATAATGTGACACTTTAAAAATACGATACCACGAGATGTTATCAATCTAATCTGTCGTGTGAGAATTTCTGGTAGGTAGCCCATGAAAGTGAAAGCCGAAAGATTCGTATGGTTAATTAAAACATGGCAAATAGGACATGCATAAATAGAGGACCACCATAAAAGAATGAGTATTGAAAAAATCTTTTCTTATAAGTTTGCAAATTTATGTAAATAAATTCCACCAATATTAATGCTCTCGCTTACAAAAATATAAATAATTAATTAATTAGTATTAGTCGTTCGATCACCTAAACAGCCTAAGTAGGCAATATCAGCCAATCATTTAATTTTTACATTTCTTTCTTTTTATGTACACTAACTGTTGTGGTTTGTTTCTAGTCCAATTTTTATGAGCTTTATATATTGCTCTGGTCTTATGTCAGTCAGCTAGCTTCGTCAAAATCTGCTGGATAGATAAACAATCAAAGAGGCACTAGTGGAATCACTATTCTCTTCGATACCTAAGTCAGTCATAGTTAAAAAGATAGTCTCACTATTCTCTTTCTCTTTATCAGGTGGAAAAATGTATAAAAATGGCAGAAAAGAAGAAGATATGGGTAGAGAAGATGGCCAAAGAAGAAAAATGGCTATTATTAGCTAATGGGCAAAGTGATGAAAAGTATGAAGAAGAGTAAATGACCACCAGGTAAAGTATGTGACTTTACCCCATCAAGAGTAGCCATTCTTCTGGATGGACCTTTGTCTGGCTGAGCTTCTGTTTAGCTGGACCTACGATGCCTAAAGAGTGAGTCAAGCCCATGAGTTGGAGAAGATAATTTAGGCTTACTTTTTACTTAGAGCCTCACAATGTGTGGCCATATGGAACTTTTTGGTTTCAAGGGCCCTAAGCTTTCTTAGTGCAATTTTTCGTAACACTAATAACAAAGTTCAACTTTGTTTTGGTAAATAATAATGTTCAACTTTATTCACAGAAATATGTGAATCCAAAAACACAGCTTCAAATTGTACCAAACCAAACTCTATGCCAAAGACAAAAAACTATACAAACCAAGATCTCATCCAAAAATTACACTTTTATACGCCTGGCAAAATATCATGCATGACATAATAATATGATAAAAATCTGCACATTAATTTATAGGTTCAAATTTATAATATCAAATTATATCAATATCAGTATCACATGATAAGATATGATTCAAAGTGAATTATTACAGGTGAAACCTATTAAATTCGTTAATATGAAGTGTTTTTGTAATTTTTTATGTATATTTATTTTATATGAAATAATTTTATATGTAATTTTGGACCTGTTGACTCCTTTTACCTACTGTTGCTTTTGCCACAAGTTTTTTTTTTTGGTGAATAGAAATTGCATTCAAGCACAAAAATAGTCCCAAAAAAGGCTTACAAACCAGACAATCCCATTGAATCCGAGAACATAACATCACTCATATCAAAGGAGAGGTAAGAGAAAGCAAGATTAACAGAGGAAAAGGAAAGATTATTATCAAAAGTAAGTCTAGCAACCATATCAACAAGCAGATTTTCTTCCCTACTATGCCATTGAAAGCACCAGTTGAATTGAGACTTTTTGCGACGAACAGCCAGGCAACCATACATGGAATCCCAATCTGAGGGGTCTTCGGTTGAGTTGATGTCTTGGATAATCCATTTAGAGTCTGAGGACCATTGCATGTTACTCCAACCAAAGACAATTGCCAAGTACGTGGCCTAATCTAAAGCCAAGATTTCAGCCTCTAAGGCCGAATTGCAAGGAAAGAGTTTGGCAAAAATGAGGTTGACACAACCTCTGTGATCACGAACCATAACCCCTAAAGCAGCCCGTCCCCCTTTGAAGGCAGCATCATTATTGGCTTTTAGCCATCCCGGGGGGAGGGGGGGACCAGAGGACACCATTTCAAGGAGGGATGGCATTTTAACCTCCAGTTTGATTCAAAGTCTGAAATTCCTCAATAGATGAGTTGAAACACAAAATGAATTTCTGGAAAGAGCTTGATTTGGAGAAGATGAGATCATTTCTGTAATTTCACACAGCATAGAAGAGGGATCCGAAGAAGACCCTTTGGTTCCAAACTGCTCTTAAAGGAACCATTCCAACTCCTAACTGATCCAACCCGCACATAATCCAGTCTTCAATAGAAGAAGATGATCAAAAGTCTTAATGGCATCCCTAAGAGCTTCCAAAGGCAAGAGCTCGAATACAATGACAATTTTTGAAAGATGTAAACTTGATTCCAACTCAGCACCACATAAAACACAACCGATGATCGCTTTGCTTAATCTTGAGGCAATAATTTTAGCCACCACTTTGTAAACGAAGTTACAAAGGCTTATTGCGTGAAAGTGGTTAAAATTATTTGCCCTATCGGATTTCGGGATGAGCACAGTGAAGGTCTTATTCATTGCTGCCGGGATCATTCCTAATCTGAAACACTCTTTGACAAAATTACTCACTTTTTCCTTCACAATCTCCCAATAGCTTCTAAAAAATATACCTGAAAAACCGTCGAGCCCTGGGCTTTTGAGAGGACGGAGACTCCAAATTGCTTCTTTTATTTGTTCATCCGAGGGGATAATGGTTAATTCTTTGTTCTCTTTATCTCCATTAGTTTCAGGAAAAAGGGTATCCAACTCCTGAGTGATATGAGGGTGACTGGAGGTGAAGATGTTCTCAATTTTTTTCCCAAAATAATATGTTATTGCCGATTCCTCGATGATCCAAATGCCATCATTAATAATCATAGAAATGTTGTTTCTCTTTCTTCGGACAAGAGTACTAATGTGAAAAAAATTTGAATTACGGTCACCGAATTTAAGCCAAAGCTCTCTAGATTTTTGTCTATTGATAGACTCCAATCTAGAGCGTTGAGTTCACAGATCTTTTAAGATATGTTTCTGCCTCTGATCATCCGAATCCATTTTCTGAAAGTGGTTAAGCTCCTTTTCGAGTTCTCCAATCTTGATATTAGCAAAGCCAAAACTTTCCCGGTTCCATTTTCTCAAATTCTTAGAGGTAGTTATCAGACTTCGATTAAGACGATGGCTGTGCATCCCCCCTTGTTGTCCTTGTTCCAAGCATTGTTCACCACCTACTTACAATAAGAGTCCGTGGTCCAAGCTTGGAAATATCTGAAATTACGATTTGCTTTGTTTTCTGTGTTTTCCGTGACAGCAAGATGGGAACAATGATCCGACTCCTTCGTTCGAAGGTTTTTAACCAAGGATCGAGGATAGGTTTCCATCAAACTAGCATAAGCTATAGCTCTATCAATTAGCTCTTTAATCAAAGCTGAGCCCTCTTGCTTGTTCTGCCATGTAAATTTTGTTTCCCTTATATCTCGAGTCAATTCCTCCACTTTTTTAGAAACAGTCTTCTTTTCCAAATGTCACGTCCCCCATTTTTTTTCCGAATGAGAGATGACCTCATTGAGGTCTCCAATTAGGAGCCAAGGGCCATTTAAAGCTTCTATTTTCTCTTCCAAATTGCACCAAAACTCATGTTTTTCAACTGGGTAATGAGTTCCATAACATGCTATTAAGTTCCAGACTTTGAGACTCTAGTAGTCACTCACCCTACAGCAAATGACTCTATCTATTTTCCAAAGAAGTTCCAAATTCCAATTTCCATTCCACATTAAGGTTAGGCCCTCGACTCTCCCTTTAGGATCAACAATTATAGAGTTATTGTAGCCCAATTTCCAACAAATACGATTCATAGAATTCTAGCCACACTTAGTTTCAAAGAGAATAACACAGACATGTTTAACAAATTTAACCAGGCCCCACAGAACACTCATAGTTTCAGTATTTGACATACCTCTACAATTCCAAGCCAATATGCTCAATTCGGCTTGAAGAGCTTGAGTAGGCCCGCCTCCCCGACCTACTGAAAATCCATATGGCACCGAGAGTCCGTCCTTTAACTAGATGTTTCTCCCCTGTCACAGTTTCGATTCTGATAAGCTCTTTCTCTGCTTCGCCGAGCTTCTCTTTTCCAAGATTAGCTTCTTCGAGGTCAAGCAGCCTCCCATTCAATATGAGTCATGCGGTCCACTCTTGAAGTTCTACCCTCTACTATTTCAATTTATGATAAACAGAGAATTTGGGATTCAATTTCCTTTTCTATTTCTATTTGAGACAAGCCGAGAACATAGGGTTCTGTTTCTTGTGCTAGGGGCAAGAGTGGATATGCATATATGAGGTTCTATAGGAAAGCTTTTATGGGTCTATTGTTCAATTCAAAAAGTGCATGCCTTTTTCTGCTGAAGCCCATTTCCCTTTTATTAAAAAATTTGTCTTCTTGAGGCCTGATAAAAGGGCTGCTGCCTAGACCAATATATGAGAGGAGGTCTGGGTCCAGCCCATCAAAACTTCTTCTTTCAATATCCTTTTTGGTCCAAAAAACAATGAGCAGTTTATAGCCCATTTTGTGAAATGGCTCAGCCCAAAATTTGAATTTTGGATCTTGACAAGGACCATAGCCTGTAGAGTGTGCCAGCTACCTATCTCATGTATGCTCAGAGTGATTTCCAGAGATGACAACTCTGGGCACAGTTCCTTAAATTTTTCATATTCCAGGTTTGCGTGTATCTCCTATTCTTCGTTCCCAATGAGAGCCTGCACCATCTGATTATCTTCTTTCCTTTCCCTCGTGATTTATGCAAAATCTCCGACTATCAGTGCTCTCCTCGAGTTTCTGCCTATGTTGAAACACACGTTGCCACCATGTTCAACCCTTATCCAGGGTCCAAACAGTTTTTCTGAGATACTGTTGGGGGAGGTTACCAACGTCGGGGATGAGAATTTGCATCTTCCTGTAATGTGGTCAAAAAATCCACATGTATAACAAAAATTCGATAGCCTTTCTAGTTTAAATTGTATCCAAACGTTGTTACCATCGTTTCGCTCCATGAAAAATCCTACTGGAAGAGGTTTCTCAACCGGAATTTCAACTCTAAAACGGAGGTAACGGTTGGCCACCACATCTATTCCCTACCGGGCTTTTCAACATAGTGCCTATCTTATTTCCCACAGTTATCGCAGGTCCTCCATGGAGATAGATCGGGGGAAGGCCGTGAACCTGGAGGTAAAAAGTTGATGTCTCATAGAGGATTTCAGAAAGTGTCTTCTTTGCCGGCCAGTGTTTTAAAATAAGGTGGGCTTCGTTTAGAGACCAAGGACAAAGGTTGAAGATGTAATCCATATCTTTTTTGTTGCTGAATGTGAACTTAAAAAACATTTTCCCCAATTTATTTCAATATGAATCCTTGAACTTAATTTCCATGTTTTTGTGATGATCTCAGTGATAGTATGGCGCCTGAAACTGCGAGTGGTCAGAACCTTCTCGACTAGAATGTTCTGGGCTGTGAAAATCTCTTCGCTCGGTTGAAGTTTGAGAGATCTGAGCAATTCCAAGAGAGAAAAAACGCGATCTTTGCAATCTCCATGAGACCCGAAAAGAAAAAGGATGAAATAAATTCCTAGAAAGAAAGAATGACAGCATATGAAATCTCCTCAGGGAGCATTATCGCTGTAGACAACTACATAAAGAGCACTCTATTGTTTTTGCCGCGAGCTTTAGTGTGCTACTTGCTAGGTCTATGTTAAGCTCATTATAGCTGTGTTTGGTACACCAGATTAGCAAGATAAGAGAAAAAGATTAGATAATTATATCCAATACTGTATTTGGTGCACGTTATCTCACCAAATTGTGATATCCGGTTTTCAAATTCATCCTCTTCTAAATTTCATCCCCTTCTAAAAATATTATGTTAACCCACTCTCCTATATGGGTTAAGAAAAAGAGAACAAGGATAAGACTCTTTACCTTTGATCTTCTCCGGCAATTTATTTTGAAAGTCTTCTAAGGCAATTTCTGAGAGTGCAAGGCTCATAAAATAAAGTTAACCAAAATAATAAATCAAATGAACTCTTTGATCGGTTATGCTCTGATTTTAACTCCCTTCCAAAACCCAGACCAACCTCAAGGACGGTCATGATCGTTGCCGATTTGCTTTTCTCGGGCTTCATGAAATTGGTAACAGAAAAATATAATTTGCTTCTTTGATTGGTCTGCATATTTATTTATAAAAATACATATTTTTGATAAATTTATTTTATACCTATTATTAGATAATTAGAATGATGTTTTGAAAAATATATAATATTTTAATAAATTAAATATAGTCAAATTCAGTACTGCATCAAACATAGTATATCATATTTTACAAGATGACACCAAATAAATAACAATCTTAAATATATTCAATATTACTTTATCCAATCTTGTTATTTATATTTGATCTAATCCAATATTACATACGAAACGTGGCATATATACTTAGGCGTACGCTTCACTTTTTAGATTTGAATTATTTGACATGGTCTTTACAAAAAAATATAATCTTATTTTATTTTTTTAGTTCTTATCTATTTATATATATTATTTTTAAGATGGAAAATGATTATCTTGAATATTATCTTATATATGCAGTGTTTTTATTGATGTTTACTTTAAAATATTTTGAATTAACAATTATTAATCATGTAAAAAATTAGTATATAATATTTTTTAGATATTTAATTTATCATTTGAAAACATATTAATTTAAGTAAAAAAAAATGAAAAACATGTCTACCAAACACAAACTCAATATGATATGACACGGTTCAACACAATTAATATGTCAGATTCAGGTGAAAAAATTTTAACACGAACACAACACATTGTTAAGCTTGAGTCTAAATATATAAGGATTATTATTATGCACTTACTGTCCCAACAAAAAAATATTATTATTATGCATTTTAATTTTATATCATTTTTTTGTTAAAAAAAATTTAATATTATATCTAGACAACTTGAATTTTATTAATTTCAAAAGTAAATATATATATATAATTAAAATTCTCCACTTCGGTGTATAGGTGTATAAACCAACTAAACAAATTTCACTGTATAAAACAGCTATATATATAACGGTACAAAATTAATATTTAAGTCACCTCTTTAATTTAATTACTGCATGTATTTCAATATAATATATTGCATTCAATTATCTTTAATAAACAAATAAATCATGCTATGGTTCTTATATATATAATATATATAAAAGTATTGACGTCAAATTTTAATTATCAGGTCGTGATCTACACAACATCAACATGCACGGATCGAGATCTTGAGTCCTTTTTATTTTTATTTTTTTATGTCTCCATTTGTACCAATATAATTTCATCTCAGATTAAGAAAACAGATAATTTAATTTCGTATAAACTTATATTTATTTCAGTTAATTCTTTGTTAATAATTTTAAATGAGGCTACATAACTTTATTGATGGATAAAAAAGAAAATAAAAAAAAAGAAATAGAATATCAGGATCCAACATGCACAAATAGTACTTCAATATATACCATTGATTTTCATGCATAATGTTCAAGACGATAATAAAACATTACTAAAATCAAACACACAGACAATGTGAAGTCATCTAAATAACATATTAAACCGCATATTGTTATATACATATATATATATACCTTTTTTTATTTTTTATTTTGCTTACCAAAAAGAATATATATATATATATACATTTTTCTTTTCTTTTCTAATTTATAAATTATTCGAGGCATAATAATTTAGAATTAATTAAAGATAGTTATAAGTGGAGTTTACAATTTAACTAGAAGACACTTCTTATGTATATTATTTATTTATTTTTGCAATCACTTCTTATGTTTGCTAATAAAATTTTCAAATACAGATAGTTATTTTTTGGGTGATTTCTGCTCATGAATTTGGAAATCAAAGACTATGTTAAGTTCCATTATATTTTTATATTAAAAAATTGATTTAAGGATTTTGATACAGTAAATACGTAGTAACAATATTATAATAAAGATATCATATGTGATAAATTATACCAACAAAGTAAGTGGCCATATGAAAAGTAAATTATCAATTATGTATAAAAATATCCAATTAACCTTTTATAATAGTTACTAATGGGTCCGGTATGTAAATCTTGACATGCTGTTACTTTTTCATTTAAATTTTATTTGAAAAAATCAAAACATTGTTTAAATGATGAGACATTATTTAGGTGTAACGAATTACTGTATAAGATGTTATTAATATAAAATCTTGGATTAATTTCAACTGCAACGCCTGAAATTTAGTTTAAATTAAATTTGACATATAAAAACAATAAATATGCAACTTTGGTTGGCATATACAATTACTGCTATATTTTTAATTTGAAGTATATATTATTTTTTTAAGAATAGTTGAACAAGAGTATAACGGTAATTACATATGTTAACATAAGCTGCAATGTATTGTCAAAAATCTAAAAAGATAAATTTAATTTATTTCAAATTTCAAAAGCTACCGTTGAAATTAATACTAAAATCTTTAACTTCTTGTTAACATATCAAATCCCATATCTCTGCGTTGATAAAAATATGTTATTTGCAATTAAATTGGAACTATGTAATCTACATAGATATGATTATATTGTAATCTAAAGTCCCTATTAACATTTAGTTATGAATGTCAAAGTAGTTTGATTTTCTATGGTCTTTAGTCGGATATGTTCATTAAGTAGCTAGTAGTATTTATATTTTCCTCAAATTAAAATAAAATCTAAGAGGTCAAAACATAATGGGACTTTGTAATTGGTCATAAATTAGAAAATATAGAGATAAAATAATTATAAAATTTTCAAAATCCTAAGAATGTTCTACTCCTCTTCAAATACCACATATACCTTTCTTCTTTTTCTTTTTTCTTTTTTACTTTTTTTTGGGGGCAACAAATACGACATGCCAATTTGTTTTTTATTTATTTATAAGTTTTTGAAAAATTAGTCGGGATATATACGATAAGTAGTAATTAAGTTGGTGAAGGGTAAGGAAATATAAATTGAAGGAGATAGCTCATTCAACCTTGCAAGAAACACAAATAAATAAATAAGTAAATAAATAAAAAAGGTCTGTAGCTCTCTTGGTTGTCAGTTTTGGTTTTGCAAAACAAGCACACTTTGAAATGTTTGGTTTTTGTCTCTCAATTTTTTTTTGGATCTTAATACGCTCTAAATGAAGGGGGGAAATGAAAAACAAGTGTTTTGAAATGAGAACAGTTGTTTGTTTTTTATTCAACCAAACCATGCATACAATTAAAACCATATTTTACAAACTAAGCTCAACACACACACACACACACACACACACACACACACACACACACACACACACACACACACACACACACACACACGTATATAGTGTTAGCTAACCACTTTGCTTCATCAATATGAAGCAAACTTTTACATAATTAAATCTAGCCTAGAGTACATAATTACAATACTTTAGTAGCTTACAATAAGTCTTATAACAGCTTACAATTTCCCCATGCATGTGTTGGGGATGGCGAGCAAGATATGCTAAGAAAAAGAAGTATTTGTTTTGAAGTTTGAATCAAATTTTAGCTTGTAGTTGTATAGGCTACGAAGGTGACACAACAACAAAAGACGTGATATACAATGTGAGAATAACATCATATTAAAGACCTTGTGCGACGATTTGATATCTTCGTACCATCCGTTGTCGTAAAAAGTTGGGTCCTAATAAGATGCATAATAAACGTCGTATAAAATATTAAATACAACACACTAGTAGAATTATATAAAATATGCACGTGACATAGATTCCACATGACATTCGAATTAAGTAAGACGCACTTAAAACGTCATATAAACCACCTGGGGTGGCAATTACCATATGGAAGACCCATTTAAGGACTAAGGTCATAGAACATCATAAATGTTCTTGGAAATTTATAAATAAAAATTAAAAATAGGGGTCTTGCTAGATCATTCAATTTTGTAAAAGGGTTACATAGAACACTCAAACAAAAAGTTTTTCTCATATTTTAAATAGATATTACAACACTCTCAACCAATTGGACAAAAAATATAATTTCTACTGTCAACCCTATATGACACCCCATTAACACCCATTTCTATATTAAGCAAGTTTCACAAGATTCAGCAACCTGGCTGTCAAATTGCCATGGGTCACCTCATATAAATACCTATTAAAATTGAAATCTAAATCATTTTTGTTACCAAAATGATATCGAAAGAATATCAAATAAAATGAAAAACACAGAGATTTACGAGATTCGGCAATTGTCTACGTCCTTTGCTCCAGTGGGGAGCAGTAGCTATATTATTGATAGTGTTTGAAATATTACAAGCCTATGTTCAATATCTAGCACTCAAACTCACACACACATCATAGATGAAAAGCTAGAAAGCTTTCACTGTAATTGCACACAAAAAACCTAACTTTAGAACACACAGTTGGGGAAGAAGAAGAAGAAACACTGACAAACACAATGCCTTAAACAGTAACTCTCAATAGTCGTAAACCCTAGAGAATATGACAAATATATAGGAGAACCAAGTCACGCCGAAACTACATGCATCATTAATGCAGGCTTAAGACACAATGGGCCATACCAAGAAAGATCACAGAGAATGAATTGGGCCAACAAATACAGGCCTAGAAAATAGATAGTAAACACCGTAAACAAAACATCATAGTTTCACTTAAACATTAAACCTTGTGAATGAATATAACAATTCTTCACCTAATTCACAAGGACAGAATATAGCAACTTGCACCAACAACCTTCCTAGCACATAACTTAAGAACATATCACATAATTAGTTTACTCAGAGTAAATATTTGCAAGTTTTAAACTAGCCACCATAGAGAATTTTGGTACCCATATTAGCTGGATTATACTCAGTTGGTATATTTTCTAACTTAAACACGTTTTTAGAAAGTAAATCTCTTATAAAATGAAATTTAACTTAAATATGTTAGGATCGTTCATGAAAAACATGATTTTTACAAAGATGTATAGCACTCTAGCTATTAGAAAACAAAGTAACTTCCTGTTTTAAAACTTTCAATTCAGATAACAACCCTTTCAACCAAACAACTTCTTTTGTTGCCTCAGTTACAGCAATATACTTAGCTTTAGTAGTAGATAAAGCAACAACAAATTGAAGTTGAGATTTCTAGCTAATACAGTTACCACGCAAAGTAAAAATCATAAGAAGACATGGATATTCTATTATCCTTATCCTCAGCATAATCTGAATCCATAAAACCTACTAAATCTACTTCACTTTGTCCCCCTTAATAAATCAAGCATTCAAACTCAGTATATTTCAAATATCTTAGCAACCATTTCATAGCATCCCAATGTAATCTACCAAGATTAAACATGTATCTACTAAGAACACTAATGGAATGTGACAAATCAGGTCTAGTGCCTATCATCATATACATAACATATCCAACAGAATTACAATAAAGAACATTTAGCATATTTTCTTTATCAAATTCAGAAACAAGACATTGATTACTTGACAATTTAAAATGATCACCTAAAGGTACAAAAGCAACCTTAGCAGTATCCATATAAAACTTTGAAACAACCTTTTCAAATAAGATTTTTGACAAAGTTTCATTACAAGTTTAAGTTTGTTTCTAGTAATGCTTATACCAAGAATCTTTTTAGCATGACCTAGATCTTTCATGTCAAATTCAATTTGAAGTAAATGTTTCACATTTTCAAAAACATTGCAATTGGGACTAGCAACTAACATATCATCCACATAGAGTAATAAAAACACAGCTTTATCACTTAATAAGTCTCTAAAATAAAGACAGCTATCAAACTGACTTCTTATAAAACCATTTTGAACAACAAAGGAATCAAAACGTTTATACTACTGTCTTGGTGACTGCTTTAAACCATACAAAGATTTCTTTAACAGACAAACAAGATATTTTCCGTCTTTATTTACCTTAAAACCTTCATGTTGATTCATATAGATAGTTTCATCCAATTCACCATGCAAGAAAGTAGTTTTAACATCAAGTTTCTCTAAATCCCAATCAAAATTGACAACAAGAGACAAGACAACTCTAATAGCAGTATATTTAACAACATGAGAAAAAATTTCATTATAATCAACACCCTCAACTTGAGTGAACCCCTTAGCAACCAATGTAGCCTTAAATCTTAAAAGTTATGAATTCGACATACCTTCCGTGACCTTAAAGATCCATTTACAATCAACAATTCTCCTATTAGGATAAGGAGTTACCAGAACCCATGTTATGTTTTGATGAAGAGATTTCATCTTTTCAGCCATAGTCTCATTCCACTGTTTAGACTTGACAACTTCAAAAGAAAGACTTAGGTTCACTATCTACTAAGTCAGTAAGGATTACTAAGGCATAAGACATGAAATCAGCATATGCATACTTCCTATTAGGTTGAATATTTCTCTTAGACCTATCCCTTGTTAATAGATATCCAGGTGAGGCTAAATGATTAGAGGATGACTCAGTAAAGTTGTCTTGACTAGGAGCACCTGACTCAAATTGTCTTTCAACAGATTCAGGCTCTATGTTCTCAATCTCAGTAGGGTTATCAGTTTCTAGAAGATTTTAAACTAACTCAATAGGAGAATACTCGCTCTCGGCCTCTTTATTATTTTCCACCTCAGAAAAAACTCAAATTCCCTAAACTCTTTACTTAAGGACTTTTGAGACTTAAGTTGACCTTTCTCTTTACATGGCATAGACTGCTCATTAAACACAAGATCCCTACTAACTATAACCTTATAACATTGTCCCTATCTCACCCAAAGCCTATAACCTTTCACACTTAGAGGATACCCTAGGAAAGCACATTCGACACTCTTAGGTTCTAACTTTCCCTCATACTGATGTGCATAAGCTGCACATTTAAACACCCTAAGTCTACTAAAGTCTGGTCTCTTCCCAAACTAGACTTGCTCAGGAATTTTAAGGTTTAACATAGTAGAAGGAGACAAATTTACAAGGTAGGATGCAGTCATTATAGCTTCACCCCAAAACAAAGCAGACAACCAAATGAAATCAACATACATCTTACTTTATTTAATAAAGTTCTATTCATTCTGTTGTGGCGTGTGCTTTACAATTATGTGTCTTACTATGCCAATATATTTACAAAGTTATCAAATTCAAAATTACAAAATTCCAAGCCATTATCAGTTCTCAAAGCCTTAACAGATCTATTTGTTTGATTTTCAACTAGAATTTTCCACTCTTTAAACTTTTGAAAAGCTTCATCTTTAGATTTTAATAAACAAATCCACACTTTTCTAGAAAAATCATCAATGATAGACATAAAGTATTTATTTCCATATTGAGTTTGTATTCTAGCAGGACCCCACAGATCAACATGCACATAATCAAATATAGATCTAGCCTTTTGAGTATTGGAATTAAAACTTAATTTATTTTGCTTTCCTAAAATACAGTTTTCACAAAACTCAAGTTTATTCATTTTATCATTACCAAAAAAGTTTTGTTTAAACATATAATACATGACATTCTCACTCATATGACCTTACCTATTATGCCACAACACAGTTTTATTCACATAAGAACCAACAGAAGCATTACTGTCACCTATAATAGTTTTGCCAAGCATAATATACAGACCATTCTTTTTTATTCCTTTCATAATAACAGTAGAATCTTTATTATCATACAGAAGACCATTTTGAGTTTTACAAGACAGACCAGATTCATCAAGCATACCAACATATATCAAATTCCTTTTTAAACCAAGCACATGTCTCCCATTGGATAGAATTTTAACAGAATCACCATACATTTGTAATTTAACATTACCAATTCCAATCACTTTACAGGAAACATGATTACCCAAAGTACTTGCCCACCATCAAAAACATTATAAGAAAAGAAAACATTTAAATCAGGGCACATATGATATGAACATCTAGAATCCAAAACTCATTCATCATTTGACATACTCGAAAAAACCATTAAGACTTCAATATTATTCACATCATTATTAGAATGAGACATATCAGAATTACCCTGATTATATCCTATTTTTCTATCATTTTCATCTCTTTTCTTTTTAAAACAGTTCTAAATATAGTGACCTTATTTCTTACAGTAATAGCATTTCCTATTAGACATTTGAGTTTTATTCTGATTTTGTTGTGTGCTATTCCTAGGAACAAATCTAGGTGTAGTTCTGCTAGAATTAAAATGTTGATTAGCAGGTCTTTTAATGTAATTCTTACTTTTAACACTTAGCCTTTCATTTTTAGATACATATTTTAATTCTAAATCCTTAGACCTTAAAGCAATAACAACCATATCAACAGATAAAGTATCATGACCATATTTAATAATATTTTTCACATCTTTATATATTTTAGGCAAAACATTTAATAGGATCACAACATTATGTTCATAAGAGAAATTCACTTTACTATTTGTAAAAATTAATAGAATACGATTAAACATATCAAGGTTTGCATCAAGATCTTTAGAATTATCCATCTTAAAACTATAAAAAATTGTTCAAGCAGATAGATACGATCAGGCAAAGATTTTTCAAGAAATAATTTCTCAAGGGTAATCCACATATCAATAGCATTTTTCACGTCACTTACCTTTCTCAACACATTATTAGAAAGATGCAGCATGATAGTACTTAAAGCAATTTCATCGGTTTCAATTTTCTTCTCATCCTAGACAGAACTGGTGAAAGGAGACTCAATGGCCTTAGCCACCTTCATTTGAGTAAGAACAGCCTTCATCTTCTTACGCCAAAGGAGAAAATCTCATTTTACATTGAAGATTTCAACATCAACACCAGTAGTCATCATACAGAGAACAAGTATTTCACAAAAAATTTAACACAAAGTAATAAACAATACTTACAATATAGCAGATTCACTTAGAAATAAAACAAGTAAGCAAATCAGAGGAAAAACCAGAGAGTATGTATTTAAACAATCAAGACAGACAACAAAATCAACAAAAATAGTTGATTTCAAAAAACAAATGTTTTCAAAATCTGGTACCTTAGGACCTCAAGAATGGAAAAATTAGCTAAATAGAATATCGAAAAAATACTAAGGCAGTTTAAAACTTTTTCAGAACAAATAGAAGAAAAAGAAAAAAAGAAACAAATTTATTTTAAAGAAACAACTGACTCAGACTCTCCAGCAGATCAACTAAAAAACCTAGAATTTCTAGGAACCAAAATCTTAGGTTCTTTAGATTTGGAAACAAGCACAAAAAACACACAGATTTACATCGATCTTTACAGACCTACAAAAATATGGTGAGATCTATGCAGAGCCTTCTCAGATCTATGAAAATTAACAAACAAGAAACCAAAAAACTAAACAACGAACACACAGTACTCAACAATTTACACCGATCTTTACGGACCTACACGAATCATGCAGAGTCTTCTCAGATCTTTGTAAACATAAACAATATTATTAAAAATAAAAGTAAAGAAATTAATCGAGTTCTAAAAATAAACAGGAAACAAATTTCAAAAGAAAGAGATGAAGGAGAAATATAAAACGTGCATGGTATAGAAAACCTTATACACTCGAAGAAGGCTCTAATACCAAATGTTACCAAAATGATATCAAAAGAATATCAAATATAATGAAAAACATAGAGATTTACGAGGTTCGGCAATTGTCTACGTCCTTGGCTTCAATGGGGAGCAGTTGCTATATTATTGATAGTGTTGCAAGCATATGTTCAATATCTAGCACTCAATCTCACACACACAACACAAATGAAAATTTAGAAAGCTTTCACTGTAATTGCACAAAGAAAACCTAACCCTAGAAAACACAAAGTAAAAGAATGAGAAGAACAAACACGGACAAATACAACGCCTCAAACAGTAACTCTCAGTAGTTGTAAACCCTAGAGAACATGACAAATATATGAGAATCAAGTCACACCGAAACCATGTGCATCATTAATGCAGGCTTGAGACGCAATGGGCCAGACTAGGGCAGATCGCAGAAAATGAATTGGGCCAACAAATACAGACCTGTAAAATAGAGAGTAAACACCAGAAACAAAACGACATAGTTTCACTTAAACATTAAAGCTTGTGAATTAATATAACAATTTCTTTTTACAAATAGAAGAAAAATTAACAAAGGAACATACTTCGAAGTAATTGTTGAAACTCCCTTATAAGTTAAAGCAAGATCATCCCATGTCCACAACTCACATCTTGTTCCATTTTCGAAACTTTCTTAGCACCCAAGCACATAACACTACAACAATTAACCCACCAGAAAAAAAAAATAGAAAGTACCTCATGTTCGCTCACCAAAGTTTGGCGGTCACAACTTTCAACAAATGGTGGAGAAATGAGAATGAAATAAAAAATCAACCTTTCCAACTTTGGCAACTTCCAAGAAGCTCTCTTGAGGATAAAGGTGACCCTAGCTCTGTTGACATAGTTTTGGTCACTTGGGGCAAAGGGGATTTTGAACAAATATGATGGCTGGGGGACAAAACGTAGGCGTGATACGGTCACGAACGAATAGATCTGAGGCTAGGTCTCGATGGCCATGGGCATTAGGTGTCATTGCTAGATTGTTAGGCCATGGGCGTGGAGCAAAACGAAGAAGAAGATAGGGCAGAGGTATGGAATTGACAGAGAGATAATGAGAAGGTTGGAGGTTAGGATTGATGACTCTTTTAGCTTTCTCAGGGGAAAAGTTATAACTTTAATTATAAGAAAACCAGCCTTTATGGCATTATTTCTTTATGTGTCGCACAATGTGTTCGTCGTATTAGATTCATGCGGTGTTATTTTGAGTTTATATGACGGTGATGTGCATGGTATTTGATGTATTTTTACAACGTACAAAAAATGCCTTATTAACGTGACTCATATTGCCATATCACTAACTGGTCATGACAAGTGGCTTTAACGTGTCACTCAGTATGTTTAATATTGTGATTTTTAAGTGGACGCCATATTCGGTTAAAATATTTTACGATGTGCATTTTTTATCGCCGTTTTTAATTAAAAAAAATGTCGGATTATGTTTTTGAAACTTATTTGCGGCGCATTTGATTTCTAATGCGGCGCTATTGGAATTACTCATTGTATTTGGTCTTTGGACGATCATCGTAGATGACCCATTTTTCTTGTAATGTGATTTTTGTAAATTGATTTTTGCAAAAACAAACAAGTATTTGTGATGATATTGTGCCACCAAACGGATTAGTTGCAGATATAGTTCACACTGAACACCTATAGTTACAAAAACAATCCGTCACTGAAGACTAAAAAATTGATCAAACATGAGAAAGATGTATTTAGGGGTGGGCGTTGTCTGGTTTGGGTTAGTTTTTTATAAAAATTCATACCAAACCGTACTTGGATGTTTGGTTTAATAATAAACCAAACCAGACAATTAGAACCACTCAAACCAAACCAAACCATTTAAGAACGGTTTGGTTCGGTTTGGTTTAGTGATTTAGACTGCGACATTTAATTTCATAGTCAAACTTAATTTACAAGACTAAAATTTAATTTTGTAGTCCAAAGTTTAAACTAATTTTAATACTACAGTACTAAATTTAAATTAAAAATATTACAATTCAAAATTCAAACTAAAACAAAGTATTACAATCCAAAATGAAAATTTTAAATATCACAAACATAAAAAGAAAAACATAAAATATATGAAACATCCCAAACAAAGTATTACAATCCAAAATGAAAATTGTAAACATCCCAAACATAAATATTAATAATATATATCATTAATAATAAAAAATATTATAAATATATTATATATTAATTTGCAGTTTGAGTTGGTTTGGTCTAAAAACCATCCATACTGCAAACTAAGCCGTTGATTGGGTTTGGTTATATAATAAACCAAACAAAACCATTTTTCTCCATAAACCAAACCAAAAGCAATAGTTTGACTCGGTTTAACGGTTTGGTTCAGTTTTTGCCCAACCCTATATATATTTATGGGACCCAGTTTTGTTTTGGTAAACAAACAAGCTTACAAGTATTTTTTTTTTTTTTTTTGTTTNTTGTTTGAGTTCTAACACACTTAATTAAGTGAAAAAAAAAAATGAAAAAAAAAAAAAAGAGACTTGTTAAAGAACAACAAAAAAATGAGCTTGAGATGCTCACCCTCACACCTTGTTTTAAGAGTAAAACATAATTAGCTTCTATTCAATACTTCATCTGTTACAAGCTTACTAACTTGACTCCTATTTATAGTTCTAGCTTGAGATTTGCTTCAAGATTAAGTAAGGATCTTCATCATTAAGCCTCAGTTCTAGATTACGTAATTACATCAAAATTAGCCCATGCAAATCGGCTTTGATCACCAATGGCGTCGGTTTGCCTAATCTTCAAGCTTGGCCCCTAAACTTGGAAAAAGTTTTAAGTACTCTCAGAATGTCTATTCCTGAAATACCCCTCACATTCATGTGGGGACCACATCTATTGACCCCCCATTATTGTGAGAGGTACTCCGGGAGATTACTTCGAGAGTACCGAAACTCGGAGTTTAGGGAGTATTTCGAAGAATAAAAGCTGGCATGGCCAAACACACCCTTAACTCTCTCTTATTTTCTTTTCTAGATCCTCATCGCCGCAAGTCTGCCACTTTATTGATCTTTTTATTTTTATTTTTAGTTTTAAGGTTAGATTTAGCTAGGTTTGATGGTTTTGTGTATACGGATTTAATGAGATGTATTCAAATTGATTTGAAGTTTGATTGGAATTATTATTGTGGAAATGGCTATATGATTATTTTGTGAAAATTATTGTCGGTTTGGAATTTTTGGAAGATGAAAATGGTGGATTGAGGATAAGATGAGCTTTGTGAAAATGGTGATAATTGTGTGATTATTTTTAGCAAGGATTGTTAATTAGTGTGGGGTCTATTTCTATGTGAGAGACTGGGAGAGATAGAGACAGAGGGTGGGATTTGGCATTTGGGAATTTTGATTTTTATAATTCTCAAGCTTTAGGAGAGAGAGAGAGCATACAAACCCAACGAAAGAGAAGGACTGAGAAAGGCTGGGCATTTTTTCCTTTTTCCTCTGATTTTTGCTAGCAATGGCTGTGGTTGAACTTGGAAGAAAATTGACATGTTTAACGTTTATTAGACTGAAGATGAAATTGAATTGCAAAACTGTAGAACGTGTGGATTTAAGGTGGCATAAAATGTCAATTTAAATTAATTCAATGCCATATACTAAAAATTTGAAAATTTGGTGTCCAAATTTGTAAACTACAAGATATGGAAATGCAATTAATTTAGATAAATAACATAAGAATCTCTGTTTTTACCCAAAAAAAAACTAACAAACAAAAAAAAACCATAAGAATCTCTGTACTGTACTCCATTACACACGGCGGTATTAAAATGATGACCAGTCAACATCGAGGACTTAAATGTTTGTGTGGGCCTTTATGATCTTAAAACCTTCAAAAACCTTATGAATAAAAGACAAACTAATAAGAAAACCAATAATTGATTTCTTTTTGAAAATGGAAATAATACAAATGGCACAAAAATATATAATCTACCACGCTCATAAAAAAATAAAACCACATGATATATAAGACAAACTAAAAAAAAACCAATAATTGATTTCTTTTTTAAAATGGGAATAATACAGATGACACGCACAATATAATCTAACCACGATCATACGAAAATAATAAGGCAAAAGTAGAAAAAGAAAAATGAAAAGAAATTGTGGCTATAGGTTTGCCATCTCGGGGCACTTTCAGGGTTATATCACGGGTCAAACGTACCGTTGGTAAGATACTTTCCATTTTGAGCGGAACCATGTAATGTATAGGTAATGTATGGGTATGACGAATGAGGGCCTAGGGCTAGGAGTGTACAAAAACTTGAAAATCCGACATAATATGTCCAACCTAATTCAATTTAATTAAATTCATTGTAAAAACTGAATATTCGGTACAGGTAAAGGTTGTAACTTTTTCAATCCGATGGATTTGAGTTTGTTCATTAAAAATTTGATATGACCCAACCTTATGTCTGTTTAAAAATAAATAAAAACTATTATTTTACCTTAATTTATTTTTATTTATTTTTTATTTGAAAAATATAATTTATTTTTATATTTAGTTGACTATAAATTTTTATAATTTGAAATTTAATTTAAATTTTTTTTAGTTGGACATTGATTGTTTTAATTTGTTTCATAATTTATTTTTTTATTTTTAGTTGGATATAAATTGTAATTTATATTTTCTAAGAGATTTTTTTAATTTTTTTTCTTACATTATAATTGCTCATGCATTTTATTTTTTCAAAATATTATTTTGTCAAAAATTAAGAGGAAAGATGTATAATCATCTTATTGATTAATATTCAATTTTTATAAAATTTTGAAAAAATTAACGGGTTAACCTAATCTACTTAGCCAACCCAAACCCGTACTCTATGGGTTGGGTTGGATTGGGTTGGGTTGAATTCATCATCCTAATCAGGTTGAGTCAAATCACAACTTGAATAATCCGACTTTAACGAGTTGGGTTGAATTTTTTTTTAAAATTTGACCAACCTAACTCATTTACAACCCTAAGGGGGCCTCTGCCCAGGTTCCCTAATTCCTTTTATAAAATTATGTATAAATAATTTAGAGGTTAATTGAAAATAAGATCCCAACAATAAAATATCAAATAGATTTTCATGTAAGGATGTGCAAAAAAATCGATTAACCGATTAAAACAATCAATTCAATATAATCCAATATGTTTGAATCGGTTATTTTAGTGTAATTGGATTGGATCGGTTTTGAAAAATCAAAAACTAAAGTTCAGTTCGGAATGTTAAAAACCGATCCAATCTGAACCGACTATTTTTTTTTTACAAAACATATGACAATTAGTTTAATATTATTGGTATGTAGGCTTTGTTATATTAGCTTAAATTTGGAGTTGGATTATTGTATTAGTGTAGTAATTTTGTTTTGTTTTAGTTTAATATGTTTATTTGTCATGTTACTTTTTTAGTCATTTATATGTTAGGTTTTGAAAGAAAAACATAATTTTTTAAACAAAATTTAAGCACAACAAATTTTTAGTACAAAAAATAGCTTAAATGTCAAATATTCAAAGTAAAAAAAAAAAACTCAAAAATTAAATTTTAAAAAGTCTAAAAAAATTAAATAAAAGTTGAAGCTAAACAAATTAACCAAACCGATCCAATGAAATTATTAATTAGATTGGATTTAATGTATAAATCAGATTGGATTGAAAAAAAATACCGATCACTAATTAGATCGGATTAGTTATTTTTAAAATAGATCAGATCCTAACTGATGCACACCTTTATTTCTATATAATGACATGCTAAAAATAGTAAATACTAATTGGTACATTTAATTATATATTAATTTTTATACTAAAAATTTATGAGCATCTTCAATGATTTGTCTATTAAAATTTATGTGAAAAATATTTATTTAATAGACATAAAATTTTCAAAATTATTCTTTAGAGCTCTATTCATAATAAAAATTAACTTAAAATGTGTAATACTCTAAGTAATTTATTTATTTTATTTTCTTTTACTATTTTTATTTCATGTTTTCAGTCCAATCCATCACACTGTCTTTCTCATTTGATGCCCACATTTCTCATCCAATTTGTTTGTTCTTTTACTTTTCTAATTTTGTATTTTTTTTCTTTTCATTTTGCATCTGATTATAAACCTCTAGCTCTCTCTATCTTGACCAAGCAGAAATATTTGCCTTTGTTCTTGTATGAAAAATAAATGAAGAACCTGTTGGTAAAAACTATTTTCAATTTAAGTTTTTATATGCTATATATTTTTGTGAATGCGTTTGTTTTTGCGTTGAAAATTTAGGTAAGAAGTGGACTTTTGGTTATGTGGAGAGAAGGCAAAGCTTGAGGGCTAATGTGCATTTTCATAGAAGATACCAGTAGCTGCTATTAAGCCATAAGGCATCTTTCTTCCTCTTCTAGAACGAAAACTACAATTCCATCCTCAAGAACAGCGAGGATATTTTGTTTTGGATTTCAATATTTGATTTTTTTTTCTCACTCTCTAGAGAGAGAAAGTTGAAGAAAAGGAGGAAGGAGTGAGGGAGAAAAATGGTCGAACAAAGAGTTTAATGGGAGAGAGATTTAAAACGAAAAGAAAAAAAAGAAATTTTGGAAGAAGCCCCTTTTTCAAAATTCGTTAAACCTTTATTTGTACATTCTAAATATTTTTGAAGACTGTGATTTTCATCCGTGGCTTCACCACCGATACCATTTTCGCATCTTTTTTTACCAATCCAATGACAAAGTTTATTCATTTTTGGTGGATTTTTCTGGTTAGATTTGGTGAAGAGATGAGTGGAAAAAGAATGGAGGGAAGTTGGGGTTCTAGAATTTTGCAAAGGATATGTGGATTGGACGAAAATAAAATAAACTACCTTTCCTCAAAATCTGTTCAATCTCTATTTATATGCTTTGAGGTTTTCTAGAAACCACCGTTTTTATCCATAGCATTAGAAGAGAGGAAAGCTTCAGAAGAGGAAGAAGAAAAATAAATACCTAACGTTATTTTTGGTTTAAGAAAAATAGATAAAAATAAATAAATAAGTTAAATTGCTTAATAGAATTTTCAAAAAATAGACAGTTTTTTTTATCTCCAGCTTAATAGAGTTATTGCACAGTATTATTGGAAATGTTTTTTTAAAAAACTATATATTTATCTAATGTTACAAAAAAATATTACAATAGAAGGAGCCATATGTTTTAATTAGAAAAAAAAAATGATCATTTTGAATTAACCAATTAAATAGTCAAATACCGTATGAATTTTACTAATAGTGGATCACTAATAATGACAAATAATATTTTTTATTTATTTTAGATAAAATTAGTATAATTTATATCTTTATAAAAAGCTTAATTATTATATATATATTGATAATCAAATTATGTATCAAAGTATACAAATTTTAGAGTTAATTACACTTTAATTTTCGTATATATATAGAAAAATATTATAAAATTCACTCTCAGTGGATATGGTGCTCACAGTGGATTATTTTTTATATTTTTTTAATTTTTAGTGGTTTTTTCTATTTTTATATATAAATGTGTTGCACCATAGTGTGTCAACTAAGTGAATTTTAAGTGGTTCCTTTTCGTGGTTCCTTAGTGTTAATGTGAGCTGGGTTATGGTGTTTGTTCTTAAATTTTGTAGTTTTGTGTTTCTTAGTCTTTCTTTGAATTTGTTTGAAAAAATTGAGGGGAAAAAAAAAAGAGAAAGGGAAAAAAAAACTGTGGATTTTGCGGGTATTACTTTACTTTTCTCCATTTTCAGTTCAGACTTGCACATAGCTACTATTTGCTCTTGTTTTTTTATTATTTTTTATTATAATTATTTATCATTTATTATTATTTTTTATTTGGCTTTTTAAATATTGAAAATTTTGTGTTTTGTTTAATCCTAGGCTCTCTTCTGTCCTTTTGCTAGCTTCACCATCTTCAGCTTCTCGAGAGGTGACTCTTCCATGGCAGCTTAACATTTTTTTCTCTGTAAGAAAATCAGCTTGAAAAGTGCCATTAAAGCTATTCTTGTTTCTTCTTGCTCATACTCTCATACATTCATTGGATCCCGTTTTGAACGAAGATGTTCTACTGGGGTTGACCGTATTCAAAGCTGGCCTTCAGGTCTCAGAAGGTGAACTCAGTTCATGGAATGAGATGGTAACAATATATCTCTATGTTTGGTCATCCATTAACAATGAAAAAAAAAAAAAAAACTAAAGGAAGGAAAGAAAAAAAAAAAACAGGGAAGAAGATGAAGGACAACACGCCCTGTAAATTGATGGTGTAACAAATTATAAATATTTGAAGATTTAATATAAAAAATTTAAACTTGAAAGATCTAATATGAAATAAATTATAAATGGTAGTTTAATGAGAAATATTTTAAATTTTAAAATTTAATGTGCAATTTAATTAAAGTATTAAATATTATAGTGAAATTTTTTATAAAAAAATATTAAATGAAATCAATCATAAATTATATATTAAATTTTTAGTTTATGTTTTTTATTAGTTATTATTTTTGTCATTTACATTTAAAATTTTGATTTTGACTTAATTTACTTTCTAATTGAGTATATATATTTTCATAGGTATTGCTTAGTTAAATATGTATTATTTGTTACCATTTGCTAATCATTATTAACGAGATCTATATATCATTTTTTAATTTAAATGGCTGCTTAAAAAAGTTTACTTTTAGAGTCAATAAAAAATCAACACATAATTAAATGTTACTAATTAGTAATTGTCATATCAAGTTATCAACTAGATAAACTAGAGTTTCATATCATCGTTGATGACAACTAATGAAACTCTGTATTAGTTTAAAAATTAAATTTACAATTAAATAATTTTTTTCAATCACTTTAAATTTTTCTTAAAATATTAAGATTAGTTAAATTGCATATATTTTTTTATTCATTTATTTTACATTATATTTTTGCTTGGTAATGATATTATAAGTTTTCATGTTTATTTATTATTAGTAGTAGTGC
Organism: Ochetophila trinervis; assembly: GCA_003254975.1. Taxonomy (NCBI): domain Eukaryota; kingdom Viridiplantae; phylum Streptophyta; class Magnoliopsida; order Rosales; family Rhamnaceae; genus Ochetophila; species Ochetophila trinervis. The sequence continues at coordinate 25,602 of QANX01006013.1, forward strand.
TTTATATCGGGGTGGGGGATTCTAGAGGCTTCGCAATTTTTCTTGTTGCATCATTTTCATATTATATCGTGTAATATTCATGTGAATTTTAGTATACATGAATACAACATACTAAATTATCAAATTATCATGTACTTTGTCATCTAATATGTGTTAGTACACATATAAATTTGTAAATTTAAAATTGATTTAGCTTTCAAATGAATTTTTTTTTAACCCTGCAAAATGAACCTGCTTGTTTCATATTCTAAAATAATTAAATTAAAAAAAATATTAATATGTTTAAATAACAAATTAAATATATTTACAATTTTGATACTTAAATAAATTTAAAATTACCAATTTATAGTGTATTATCCTGTTTCACTCGTTAAATCTTAACACTTATTGGATTTCATTGATATGGACCTAATATGAAATTGTAAAGTCAAACTTGCAAATTATAATGCAGTGCAAATTTACATCGTGTTATCGTGTAATTTGAAATTTTACCAGAGTTAAAAGATTCCCAATTGTATCACTGTCTGAATAAACTGTTATGGAGAAAATTTCACCCAAAAGTCCAAATTTAAAACCAAGCCAAGTTCAATTGAGGCCCACATCCCATCAGATATTAACTTAGGAATTTTATCTTTACTTACCACATGTCGCAATATTATTTTTCTAATCCCAAAATCTTTCCATGTTTCTCCCGATCTTTTTCTTTGTCTCCGATATTTTCTCTAATTTTTTTTTTCCTATTTTTCTATAGAGAATTCAGTATTTGTGCCATTTTATACATACAAAGTTGAGATCTTTTTCGATGGAGACTGATTTCCGAACTGATAACTATGTCAGTGTCCCTTTACTGCTTTATTTAATTTATTTATTTTTGCAAATTTTTAAAAATCCGTGCCAGTACATGTGACTAAGCTTAATCGTATATGAAAAATTGTTACATCATTGTGCCTCCCCGGCAAACAAGGCATACTCGTTCCCCTAGTTGCTAATTAGTAATTGCCACATTATCAGCAGGTTCCACCAATGAAATTTGATTTTAAAAACTTACTTTTCTAATTTTATAAGCATAAAATTATTCTTTAGAAGCTTTTTTTTTTTTTCTTTTTTAATCAGAGATCAACAGAACAAGAAAAAAAATATAAAGATCTCTGCCTATAGAAAAAATATGTGTATGTGTGTGTGTATATATATATATGAGAAAGAAAGAAAAAGGAACAATCAGAGAAGACAAAAGAAATAGACGAAAATAAAATTTATAAAGATTTATATGTTTCATAACTTTCTAATAACATAGAAAACATTTCTTTTTTTTTCCTACCAAAAAAAAAAAGAAAACATTTAAAACATTTCTTTTTTGGAAAAAAAGAAAAGAAAAATAAAACTCTTTGACTAATAATAATAAATAATTAATGATTCAAAGGTATCACACCATCTAGCTCTATTATATTTAAATAATGAAATTCAGTCGTTTTATGAAAAAAAAATATTTAATTAATGGATCGGAATAATTCAATTTGTTAACGGTCGTATTACGAAAGAACGTGATTTTACTTAATGGAGGAAATCTTCAGTTAATGATCTCATTCTCACGTAAAGAAAATGCAATTAATTATAATTTGTTTCCTTACCCCTTTAAATTTTAGAAATAAACTTTTTTAAAATTAAAGGTTGGTTTTGAAGGAAGTGGAATTGGGAAGAGAATGCAAATTGATTATTTTATATATATATATATATATAGCGGTCGGTTTAGTTGAAATAACTGCAGTCCTCGCTGCAACCACACACTAATTTCATATGCTAGTTTTATGGAAAGAGTTATTTAATTTTCTGAATCTTACTGCAAAATAAAAACAAAAAATTGCTGAATCCTATATTAACTATTTCCCCTTTGAAGTGAAAAAGATGTATGGACACCCAATTATATAAATTAACCACACAGAGGAACAAATTTGATCCGATTGTAAGAACTATATATCTCAACTTATATATACAATGAGGATATAATGATATGACAACTGTTTAGGGTTGCAATTTCATCATTAGATTTTTAGTTTTAAATTTATTAGTTGAAATGTTATTGATACACAGAAACATTACCAAAATTGTCATTGTGGGGCGGAGATTTGCATAATTTCTAACGAAACAATTAATATATAAAATTAAATTATTAATATATATATATTGTGTAACTCCATCTTAGTGTAATAAAAAATGTTTATAAACCAAAATAGAACTTTGTGTTCTTTCAAATCACTATACTCATCTTTAATTGAATCAATACAAAACTTTTCTGCAATTTCCTATCCAAATGCAAAATGGACGAGTCAGTGAGAAAGTCATCCTCCATTTTGTTGCAAGGTCTAGTTTTGACAACGCGCGCATATTAATTGAGAATGTTGGTTCTGTAGTTGCAGTAGAAAGTGGAAGAGTATAAGCACATATTTAAGCACTCTATAAACAAGTGGAAACATTGTTGCTTTTTAGTTCTATCCATCCATTATAATAGCTCAGATATAATTGACAAACTTTCGAATTCTGGATTTTGAACTACATTATAATCATGATGTTGCAGTTACATCATACTCATTATACTAATGCCAATTGTAAATAATGTGCTTTGCAATGAATACAGTAAGCACTTTACCAAAAAAATAATAAATAAATACAGTAAGCATATGGACAGTGATCTTTTAAAATTAAAGCTCCATTTGGTCACGAATATTTTGAACATCCAAATTATGATGAGACAATTCGGAATATATTCCTTTCTTCAAGGTTGATGCTGCCGTATTAGAGACATGACATGACAAAAACAAGGTTCCCCAATTTAACCATCTTTATCAACAAATTAATTGTTATTCTTTCTTCAATTCAGGGTATTGTTCTATATTTTTGTGTTCGTATATCTTCTCCAACCAGTGGGATTTTTTTTTTCTTTCTATAATCAGTGTCTATTTAATATATTTCTGAAAATATATTCTTTTAAAAACAAAAAATAAATGAAAAATCAAAATTTTATGGTTGGTTGTCTTATTACTTAAAAAAAAAATTATTGTATATTGAATTATAATATAAAATTTAAGTTGGTTCGATTTAAAAATCTGTAAACTAGACTGTTAGTTATGATTTTTTTATATAACAAACTAAATTAATCTGTTACCAAAGCAAACCGAATCAAAAATAATAATTTAGTTCAATTTTAACAGTTTAATTTAGTTTTGACCCTTCTTTATCTAAGTTGCATTTTGTTGAACTTTATCTGATATAGCTTGTATAACCTCTTCGTTATATGAAGCTAATAAATCTAACATCTGAAGATAATTTTCACAATTGATTGAATTTTGGAATCAATATTGGCTCTCATCAGTGCTAAAAACACAACCTTGAAATTAATGCATATACCTTCCAGCTTTTTCTATATATATGATAAGGTTGATTCAACAAGTTATCACATATTTCACCAAAAAAAAAACAAGTTATCACATGATTTCTCGGAAAAAACAAAAAACAAAAAAACAATCAAAATTAAAAGCATTTTGCGTGACGTGCCTGCCAGATATCTTATTATAAAGAGGTAACATGGTGAACAAAAAGTAACAATGATCTTATCCAGCAAAATAAAAAAAAGTAACAATGATCTTTATTTGAAGAACGTTGTAACCACCAATGAAATAACTTGAACCAAAAGTACTGAAAGCTTCGAAGATGATTTGGTGATCTAGATTTGGGATATTTCCAACGCATAAGTTGGTTTGGATAATGAACCAGCCTTAATATGTGCTCGTCAAATTTCATCGTGCCCATTGAAATCCCATATTTAATTTGTCCATGTAATTCTGGATCCTTGCATTATTGAATATCATGGAACTACAAGGCTGAATTAATTTATGAACCTCTACAACTCTGCTTCTCTTTCAGGAACAGCGAGCAACAGGCTTTTTGGGTACCTCCTCCATCGGAGAGAATCTTCAGTGTGACGGTCACACCATGTCAGCTGGTGCGACCAACCAACCACAAACTGCCACGTCCTATTTGTATTAAAAATATTACTTTTTAATATATTGTACTTTTTTTCTTTTATGATTTGATTTTTTCTCTTTTCTACTCCGTGAAACAATCTCACTCAAGAAGCTTCTTTTTCTTTTTCTTTTTTTTTTATCTAAAAGAATTATGGCTCAGCTCTCTTTTCACAGCAAAAACACAGTCCTCTCTTTTCCTTTTCTGCCAAATAGAAAAATGGCTTTTTTCCTTTTGCGCTCTCACTCTACCCTCTCACCTCGCCGAAACAAAACCCTCTTTGGAAACCATCCGATATGTCCAAAACCCACTTCAAAAAGTACAGTTTCAAAAACCACAACCGCAAAGTTAGAGACAGCTTTGGTGTGCTTTTGTTTCTTGGAATTAGCAGAGGAAGAAAAACGAAGTGAAAGAGAAATAAAAGTGAACGTAACGTAACTTAAAAAAACTAAGCTATTTTTTGTTTTTTAGAGATAAAAAATAGCTATAAAGTTAGAGATTATTTTTTAGAATTGGATGGAAGAGAATAAATATTAATAAAAAGTGTAATCACAGAGAGAAAAAAAAGTAAAATATATAAAAATTAATATTTTTAATACAAATAAAAGTCGCAGACCATGTCAGCTAAAGCGACCGGCCCACTAAAGAGTCTCTCCTACCATCGACGCTTCCAGACTCTCCTTCATTAAATACTCATTATTGATCGAAAGCAATTATTCAAATAATAAAAAACAAAATTCAGTGAGTCAGGGTACCTTTTTTACTCTTTTTCTCTCTGTCTTTTTTTTTTTTCTCTGAGCCTCTGAAATTCTCTTTAGTGGACATTTTTTTTCTCTCTCTTTCTGTTAAAATCGTTTTATTCTTTTTTTGTTTTGGGCCCGTGGAAGTGAGAATTAGCGAGTGTGTTTATGTGTATGTAGCTTTTCGGTTTTGGTTCAGTTTTTTGCCTTTTTCGGATTTTCAGAATTAATTTAAATTAAATTTAACATTTTAAATTTTTGATAATATATTTATAATTTTGGTAAATTTATATCATTATTATTATATATTTAATTTAAAAATATATTTTTTATATAATAATTAGATAAATATATAATAGTAATTATATATGTTTACAGTATTATAAATTTAAAAAATTATATTTAATTTAAATTAAATTTTAAAAACTATAATTGATATTAACTTTAAAAATTATATATTTAAAGGAAAACAATTAATAAAGCTAGAGAAATAAAAGAGAGAAAGAGAAATTCGTTTAGGAGGGAAGGAAAGAAGAGAAAATGACTAAATTACTAGTTAGACTATCTAATAGAATTTTTTCTGTGTCAGCTTTTAATTTTTTATTTTCATCTTAGCTTGACAAAACTTTCGCACACAGCTACTCGAAATAGTTTTTTTCAAAATTTGTCTATTTTTTTTAGCACTATACAAAATTATTAAAAATGCTTTTATTTATAGAATTTACATAATTGTTTTAAATTTTAGAAAAAAAAAAGATTTTTGATGTATTTTTTTATATAAGTTTTATAATGATATATGAATAGTTTTTGTTTCAAAAAAATATAATAAATCAAATTTAATAATTTTAAATAGAAAAAAAAACATCATATATGCTTTTTAATGTTTCTTTCTATTTCAAATTATATATAAATATTTCATAAATATTTTTTACCGTTTTAAATTTTTGTTAAATTTAATAATAAAAAATAATATGGTAATTGAACATCTCTAAAATATTATTACATAAAATAAAAACAAATATATTTTAATTAAAAAGTTATTAACTCTGGACATACCTGGATCGTATCAACTATCAAATATTATAAATGAATATTTAAACTATTTTTTTTTTTAATATCTAAACTGTCCAAAATATAAAACAGCCAATAGATAGGCATTATTATCAAAAAAAAAAAAAAAAAGCTAATAGGTAGGCATGTTTTTGAACAATCATGATTTCTCTTAGTGATCGGAATTCATATCCACTCATTTGGATGTGTGGTAAAATATCACTCTAATTCCATTTGTAAAAGATTGTTTGGGCAGATTTTTCTTTGTACATTGAATTTCATTCTCTAATTCAATTTGTAAAATATTTTTCCCTTTTTTTAATGAGTTTTTTTTCCTTCCTATTTTCATAAGTTTTTTTTTTCCTCCACACACTGTCTCATGGCATGGAATTGGGTTTTGCAGAGAGAAAATGGAGAGGTGAGAGAGAGAGAAAAACAAATAGATAGAGAGAGAAAGAAAGAGGGAGAAACGCAAGTGAAAAGACTGAGTTTACTTCTGCACTATACATCATGTGCATTGCATACACATTTAATGGCATATTTTTTACAGAAATATGCTTATGTACGCACTGAAGTTTAAATCTTAAAACCTACGAAAACTAGATTTGAGCTTAAACCTTTCAAGCTTGAGCTTCAATGGCGCTTCTTCAATCGAAGTTTTTCTCACACATGCAATGGTATGGTTTGAAAGAGGGCCGAGAGGTTAGTATTTTGGTACAAAATCCAATCAAGATGTAGCCGGATTTTTGACTTTCCAATAAGGAATGAGGGGCGAATTTGAAAAAGTATTCAAGAGTTTTGAGTGATTTCGAGCCTAAATATGGTACCAATGGATTCTACGGCTCAAAACCTTGAGAAATTTCAGTTCAAACAATTGGGTGGCAAAATTTTGAAAGAATTTGGTTAATCTTCCAGAAGATAAACATGGGGTATTTTTCTCTTTCGTTTCAAAATATCGACCACCAGCCTCCTTGATCTCCCCAATTGCGATTTGACCAAAATCTTCCCCTTCTAAAACAAGCATAGCTCTTTTCATAAGGACATTTTTGTCCTTTTTCATTCTTTTAAAGCTCTTTTATCAAAATGGTCCCAACTCCTCTTCACTTAAATTCCGAAAAGAGGATTTATGTCATTTTGCATGCATACCATGTAAGAAACAGAACAAAATTTAAACGGAACCTAACTGCGTATGAAAATGTTTAAAACTTTTGGCTATAAGTTGAAATAAAGTTTAATATTAAGGGATCATATAATTTTAAACGACAGTTAATTGAGTAAAGTGTTATCAAATATTTCATACCATGAAGTATATTAAATCACAATTTGAATTATTTTATATAAAAAATTTAAATTTATACAAAATAATTAAAAAGTGAGTATATTTTAACCGGTCTTCCAAGTTTATGTGGAACAATATGGGATAAAATCTATGGAACTAAATCTAACACTAAGGCAAAATATACAAGGTAAAACAGATGGAGATAACTCATAGAATAAAGCCCAAAAAAAAGAAATAGTTTGAAAACCATTATCAAATTTTGAACTTACAATACTATCTTAAACTATAAATTTTAACTATTTAATTGTCGTTTAATATGATATTAAAATTTAAAAGTATTAACTTTTTAAATTATTTTATTTTTTACCTGTTAATTTTATTTTGAATTTTGAATTTAAAGTTTTAAAATCAAATGATTTAAATTATAGTAAATAAAATTTATCGTAGAAGATATTTTCTCAATATATAAAAAAATTCCAAAATGTACGGATGAAACCAAAGGGAAAGGGTTAACCCATAATAAAGTGCTTGGAATTCACAAAAAAAATAATAAAGTGCTTGGATTGGGTTGAGTGGTTCCAACTCGAGGCCAAGTGGGCGTTGGGAGGTTGTTTTGTGTGTATAGTTGAGGTTTTTTGGTCACCGTGCATATAATTGAGTGGAAAGTAATGATTTCACCAAAAAAGAGAGGTGCAAGTAATGATAGTATTTTAGCTTGCAATGACGCTTTAGGACACCCGATGCTTGAATTCCAAACGTCAGATTCGGTAATAATTGCAGTGGTTCCGAATTCAGATCCACCAAGACTAATTGAATATTGCAGCATTGCATTTGCATCCGTGACTATTCCACTCGGTTTTCTGTCACCAAATATTTTTATATTATATAACGATGTACACGCGGCGTAATATATTTATTATTATTTATTTGAATGAAATGAGAGAATATGAAGTCAAGTCATAAGATATATACGTGGATACAACGGCAATTCGAGTGTGAACGTGTGTTAAATTTTTTTAATCTGTATCTATTTATTTTCCGTATTGAATAAATTAGTTGTTTAATAATAAAAAAGGTATTTTATTATTATTTTAAGTATTTATTAATTAGTTTAATTTATTCGCTTTAATTTTGAATTAAGCATGTTAATTTGTTAGTTATCAATTTATAATCTTATTAATGGTGTTGATATTAATAAAAATAAATTATTTTCGAATCCTATTATTCTATTGTAATATTATAATCTAAATTGGCAACTCCATTCAAAATTACTTGAACTCTTATTCTAAAATTATCTAATTTCTTTTTTAATATTACGAGATTAAATATATTATTAATTTCATTTTAAAAAAGATAAATTTATTATATAATATATATATATAAATAATTATTTACCAATGATAATATACGTAAGTATTATTTATAATTATTAGTTTATTATATATTTTAGTAAATATTTTTAATTTTTGAACAAATTAATTTTTTAAATTTTTTTTAGTGTTCTATAAATTTAATAATATTTAATAGAATTTTTAAAAATAGATATTTATTTTGACAATATTAAAACAGCTCCACATTCATTATATATATTATTATTAGAGCATATTTTTTTAAAACAATGTGTATATATATTTATGTAACATATTAATTTTAAAAATTTATATTTTATTGAGATGTTCAGCTTATTGGTATATCTTTAATATCTGTATCATAAAATCATGATATATCTCTCTCTTATCATCAAAGAATATTACATTTGTATTTAGTTAAATAATAATCTTGGCCAGGAATACTATTTCTATATATACATTTATAGAAAGGATGGTATGACACGCATGGCCATTGCACAAAATGACACGCACTCTGTCTCTATGTCTCTCTCTCTCTCTCTCTATATATATATATAACGTATCACACATGACAAAACATGTTATAATGTGCAGAGCCTTGAATTCAGCTGCAGGGCACTCTAACCAGGACCAAATCTTTTTATTTCTTTCTGTTTTTCTTAAATTTTTCTTCCTCTTTAGGAGCGTGATTCAAACCTGCAAACATATGTAATTAGAGGCATACAAAACCCAAAAGGGGATTTTAAATAATGACATTGTACCAGCTATCTTCAAATTTCAGTTAAGGTGAATTATAATTTCATGGCTGGATCCATCAAACCTCGCGCTATAGAGCAATTTTTGAATGTTGCATTTCAAAAATTATTTTATAATGGAATAATATTTATATAATAGAATAGCATTATAATATTATTTATAATATAATAATTATTCATTAAAAAATAAAAAAATTATGATAACTTTAAATATAAAAGTTGCAATGTAAAATTTGTCCCAAGAAGAAAAATACATTTTGAATTCTTCTACAGTTTAATTACTAGCAAAACAGAGTGAAACTTTTTATTTGAGAGATTTCACTTAAATTTTTTTTAAAAATTATATGATATTGGCAAAATTTATACATTATAAAAAAAATTACATAAAATTAAAAAATTTCATACAGAAAACTCATGTTGAATTTTAAAAAGGCTCTCCCAAGTGGAATCACGATGGAACGCATTCTAGGGAGAGTTCGGTGGAATTGAAAAGTAGCTGGGCCTGGGTGGCAAAGTGGGTTAGCTCGCTGTGCTATCACTGCTATGTCTGTTATTAGATTTTACTGGTTGACTCTGCTTGCATTAACCAATTAAGCGACGGTAAACGTGGAATTGCTTGAATTAGAAATATCTCTTATATCGGAACAAGAGTGAAGCCACGCTTGCTTCTAGTTTCGCGGAAGGAAATTATTAGGATTTTTTCTCATTGGCGAGGTGGGAAATGGATTGATCATATCAATTTGTGAGGATAATTAGTGGATGGAGGATTCATGAAATTAATGAACATGGACTGTAGGTAGTGGAACGTAGAAGTGTAGATCGACCAAATGAAATTGACAGATTTAATCAATTTAATTTATTTAAATCGATTATTTTAATATAATTAGATTGTATTTGATTTATAATTTTAAAAACTAACCATTAAATCACATCAGTTTCTAATCTATAAAATAAAAAGTTATATATATATAATATAAATATTTTTTTAATAATGTATATTTTATTACATAAAATAATATTTTAATAAAAAAATTTAATCAAACCTTGACATTTTAAATTAAAAAAAATTTAAATTCAAAAAAACTTAATTTAAAAAAAAATTCAAACTGATTATTTAAATCAATCTAATTCAATTACTATAAATTTGGTTTAAATTGAAAAAAAAATTACTAATTTATTATTCTCAAATTTAATTTGATTTGGGTGACAAAATTTCTACATACCAACCAATTTGATACTGCCAAGTCCCAACTAGCACTGAAATTGGAATCCATACCCTGGTGCCATTTTCAATCTTGCGTTCGGACAACCAACTCCCTCTGAGCACTGAAAATTTGCTCCCTGATTGGAGAGAGTTGAACAGGTACTGACAACCGACACTGTCGTTGTGACTGACTATTGTTTGGTGCTTTTTTTTTTCTCTGGTAAAAAGGTTTTTAAATATTTAAGATTTGAAATTCAAAATTAAAGAGAAGCTTCCCTGGGAAGTAGGAAGAGGTTCTTCTTCTTCACCTTAAATACCATAATATTTTTGGCAAACAGCACGCAGATTACTGTAGGAACCTCTTCAAATACATTAGATATAAAAACACATTTTGTTTCAGAAATATAAATTCCTGTTCCAAAAAACACAGACATATAAGGAAAAACAAGGGGCAAAAATTCATGTACTTGTGCAATGCATGAGACAAAATTTCCCAATTGCATGGGAGTTGATTATAAAAATAAAGAAAACAGAGATACAAGTTGGGTTATTGATAGAGTTTAACATTAAATTAAGTTATTGATACAGTTTAACATTAAATTAAGTAATTAAAGGGAGCGCAATACATGAAGACGGTATTCTCCAAGAGCCCATATAGGAAAGATGTTCCTGTACGCTGCATAGCTTATCATACAGTTCTTGTTGAACACTCCCATTATCTCCTGTAAACACACACAGATAATCAATCTTTGTCAAAATTTATAATTAAGCTAACCTAACCAAACCAAACTCAATCATCTTTTTAACCATCTTTGTTTATGGAATTGAAGCACCTCATGATACCATCAAAGTCACTTTTTTCTTGTATCCTGTATACTTTGATACAAGAAGCCAACCCACTTTTGATAACGCGTCAGAATAGACGTGAAACAGAGAAAAAGCTTAGATTTATCAGTCACTGTTAACTTTTTTTTTTTTTTTGATGAAACAGTCACTATTAACTTTAATACAAGAAGCCAACCTACTTTTGATAACGTGACATAATGTAGGTGAAACACAGAGAAACAAACAAATGGCTTAGATTTTACCTCCTGAGGAAAATCTCCATCATGCATTTGAGAGTTTATCAGTATTCTTGCTGCACGGTGCAGTGGCATCGGATCTCTCTCAGCCTTTCAAAATTGGGGGTAAAAAAAATAACAAAAAGAAATATGTATGGTCAGTCAGAAGCATAATAACCTTTACCCACTATAATCTCAAATGTCTAATTTTGCATTCCAAATGCAAACACCTCTTACCTCTGATAAAATTAGACAGGTTGACACAATCATATCTTTCAAGAAAAGTTGTAAAACAGAGAATCACATGGATAATATTCTATCAAATAGTTTAGACTCCTAATGATCCAATGGTGCCAGAAACTAATGGCGTCAAAAAGGATGAAAATCTTCACGTGTACCTGTCGAGCAACAATTAGTGCCAACATAGCCCATGCAGTATTGACTATATGAGGCTTATTGTCTTTGAGATTTGTGTAAACCTGTACAAATAGAGATTATGTTCAGTCACTTCTTTCTGGGTAAATATGTTCAGTCACTCTGTACTCTATTTTTTCTTTTATTAGTGCAGAATACTATCATACAAACAATTTCATAATCGTACACGCTACTCTATTTAATGTATGATTCAAAGAAATAAGAACTAACATGTATTTCAAAAGAGCTTCAAGACATCAATTGCATTGAAAGTCCAAGCCATGTGTTTGGAAAACGAGGTTTACATTTAAGTTTCAAGTCATACTCACCCCGTCCCCTGTACGACAATTTCATATTCTGGTGCAATCAATTTCCTTAGACTAGCGTGATTTATCATAAGATATTGTTGTAAAAGGTATAGACATACGGAGTTTTCGAAGTTGAGGATTTTGTCGTGGATGCGAATGAAAATTGAGGTTTCACATTTAAAATGTCATCTTCCAAATTAACTGTGACACTTCAAAGGTTACAATATTTAACTAGGACGTACAAAATGCAACTTCATGCATGAATCAGTATAAAAGCCCATATTTAACAAACAAATGATATTTAAGAATAATGAACCACATAACCTTGTTTTGACATGATAGATAACTTTCTCCCCAACCACCTGAAGGAAGCTCTTTCGACAGCAGATAATCACATGCTTTACGAATACAGGGACAATCTTCGTATGTCCGCCCAGATGCCACCAACCCTTTTATTCCAAACCACCCTGCATAGGTGAAGCAGACTCCCCAGGATCCATACCTTCAAAACATCTTTTATGTTAAAATTGATGCATCTTTGATGATGGCAGCGCAAAAAAGACCATCACCATTGTTTAGGCTGTGTTTAATCACTTATATGACATACAAAGGGGGGAAAGAGGAATTTAAACAAACAAGAAATATAGTAAAAGAACAATATGAAAACGAACCAAGAGCCATCTTTTGCTTGTATCTTTTCAATGAACTTTGCAGCATTAGTAATACAGTTTTCTACTTCTTCCCTCCTATGCCCAGGATATAATTTCTTGAACAGAGTAAGTGCTTCAAGAGCTGCTGAGGTACATTCAACATATCTACATGGACAACCCAAGTTAAAATCATATTAGGAGTCTTTATTTTACCAGTGTAAAGTAAAAAAATGGTGTTTAAAATCTTACGGGTAATCAATAACAATGTCTCCAAAAGTTTCTGCAGGATTGATCAGCTGAAATAGAAGTCAAATACAAAGTAATACACATAAATCTTAAGTTATATACATTAGTTATCATGTAGAAAAAATGAAGAACATACATAGAGGTAAGAACATTATTGATGACCAAAACAAAATGATCATAAGTCAGATGGCAATTAACAAAGTAGACCAAGCCATAATTTATTAGAATACCATAATAGAATATTGGCACATAAAAAAAAAAGGTCAGGAAATGATAAATTTAAAATCAATTTGGTAAAACATTTTATATACTATTGACCCCTTCTCCCTTCTCCTCCCCTTTAGAGTTCAAGTTTACTATTGCATACGAGAACACATGGTCTCTCTTAAGCAATGGCTATGCATATCTTAATCCAATGAGAATGTTTTTTGTAAAAGCCAGACAGCAATGCATAGTATGTCTATATCTGTGTTTCATGACATAGCAAAACATGTTGAAGCAGATAGTCATATTATAAGGGACTTTGTGATTAATGAGCAGATTGGAAAAATTCATATAATTTGGAATCCAATTAGTTGAATGTTTAATAAAGAGGCTGGAATTATGACATATATCTCTTCTCTTGGTTTAGGGAGTCTTAAGAAGCTTTTACCAAATTTTCCCTTTCTTTCTTTCTCTTTACTCTTTAGATACATCATACATTATATAAGTTATAAATTTTCTTTTAAGTTTGGAAACTGTTTCCAAATTATATACAAAAAGCATGTTTGGATTTTACAAAATTTGACAATACTTTTATTTATTTATTTATTTTTTTCCAAAATTGAATCGTGAGAACTTTCAGAATGCAAATCAAAAGCAACCAAAATTATGTTTTTTCAATATTTTATTTATTTATTTTTCTCTTTTGTATCTTTCAACAATTAGTAGTGATAAAATCATAAAGTAATGGAGAAAAACAAAATAGTTGAGCATTTATGTGCAATTACCTCCAACCACTGGTATGATCTAGTCAATTCATAAGTTGCAAAGCCACCTTCATCATTCTGCAATGGTTTCAGAAAAGGAAAACATAAGAGATTCGATAATGCTCCATGTGTCAAAAGGGTTTTTCAGCAAAAAATTAAAGACTTGAATCTTGTTGCAAAGTAAAAGTCTCAAACTGCTTTTTAGGGGAAGACATGGCATCAAGCTCTCTACTACCTAGAGTTTAGAAGGACCCTACGTCAGCTACCTTATCTAACAGAAAAGTTCAGCTCTCAAATTGATATTAGTGCTCCAACATACAAAATAGTTACCTGTAAAGAAAGGATAACATTCACAGCATCAAATAGTCGCTTCACATCTAACGAATCCCCAACTGTTTCTGATGAAAGTTGGGATAGTAATAGAACAGCCTGCAGAAGGAAAGAGATATCGAAAGAAGCTCATAGTTGTAATATGGTGTAGCTAATCAACACTATACCTTCAGTCCTTCTGCTGTGCAGTCAGAGATGGGCCATCCATGGTCTGCCGTTGAGAATGGCCAAGCACCCTTCGAAATGTGACGGTACCAAAAATTTAGATCCCCAGGGCAATCTTCTAAAACCTTCAAAGCAAAACTATTGCTGGTCAAGCAATGATGACCATGATTGTTGCAAGTAATAAAAGTGACTTCTGGTGCTGAGTACCTGAGAATTTTTAATATAATCGTGTGCTTTTCTTATAGTTGGTCCATATTCTTCAGCAAGATCAGTTGATACGATTGCTTGAACAGCAAAAGCAGTATCCCATAATTGACTTCCATTATAGCCCTGAAGCAAAGTAATGAGTCTCATGACCAACATATTCACTGAAAAATAAGAAATAATACAATGTATAAATAAAGTAAAGCTGGCAAAAGGGGAAAGAGGGAGAGCCAGGAAGGTAAAGACATAGAACAAGGTGATAAAGCCATATATCTAATTTTTTTTTTTTTTTTTTTTATGTTATTTCTGGACCTGCATTTTCATGCCATCTTCTGCAATCCACAAATAGTCAGAGATTCTAGGAAGATGCAGCTTGAATGCCTCAGAGTTTGGGTCCTCCGCCCAACAACAGAGCATATTCAACACCTGCATAATTCAGGAAATTGAAAATAAGGAATTCTGTAAGTACTGAATCCATCTGAGGGAAAGATGTAGAACTAAAGAAGCTAACAGACATAAATTTTTAGAAATGTAATACAATCTGGCAAACAGATGGTTAAGCTGATAAGCAAACCTTGTTAACAGGCCCTATACATATGTACCGAGTGTTCTCATCTTCATAGTGAATATGCTGCATTACAGTGGACAAAGCATTCTCCCTCAACTTTTTCGCAGGCCAGCGCATAAAAATAGGTTCAAATACATAGTGAAGAGATGCCCATAGAACATCCTGAACCAGTGGGTGTGGATAGTACAGATCTTCCTGACAAATTGTGTTAACCATACAATGTAAACATTAGAAGGAAACATGGACACAGGATAAATATGCAAACATATTTCTCATTTTTGTAGTTATATGTTTCTTAAAGGTTTATGGAATAGTAACAGAGGACATAAATATTATCTTTAGCAAAATAAAAGCAATTTATGGGACAAACGGGAAACAAAGCAATCTTGTGAACTTTTACCCATGATAAAAACCATCAAGTGATATACCTCAAGCATAATTGATGAAAATGAAACTTCCAAGGCCAGGAAATTCATTGTCTATTTTTATTCCAAAGGTGGCCTAGGCCTGTGAATATGCTTCAGAGACATTGCAAAAGCGAGGTTTTAAGTATTCAGCATTCAAGAAACACTTTTTTTTTTTTTCCTTTTTGTCTCTTACTAACCTTTGCACATTGATTGCGAGCTTTGTTCCAGTCAATTTCATGGTAGGGAACCGTATAGAGCTCCTTCCTTAGAGATCTAATTGTGGGAGTGATAGGTCCAACAAACCTCTTGCCATACAAATATGACATTGGCAGATATACCATTCGACAATGACACCACATTCTTCCTACAAATAGGGAAGGTGAGAAAGTTATAACTCAATAAGTAAAAATTATGCAAAGGTGGCAATATTACATAAGCAAGGTGGCAATATTTGTTACCTAGTTGCATACTCATAAAAAACAGCTGATCATGTAAAACATCACAGATTTCAAAACGTTTTTTCTTTTGTCTTCTCGTAAATGGCATAGACATACAATATCACTTCTATTTTATATAAATATTTCTAAAAAAGAGAGAAAGAGACCTGGATGACATGGGAGAAGGTAAGGACATAACCATACTTCCGGAGGCAGTGGATTATTCCCAGACCACTCGTATACTCCAAGTACCTATATCCATGGAAGAAACCATTCCATTATTACTTCCAAAAGCTTTGTGTAGTTGGAAAAATACAGTAAAATCCATAGAATGCATACTGAAAGCCACATTTTCCCCCATGAAGTAATTGCAGTCACGCCACCATGATCCAATATCCATTTACATGCTTTTTCCATTGTCCCTTCTCCATCATCAGCACCTTCGCCAAGCAACCTCAAACTAACATAATTCAATGCTGTTCCAAACATGGTGCTTGGGCCTTCAATATGCAGACCCCAGCCCCCATCTTCATTCTGCAAAAGATGCATCACTTTTTTATGTTCTGCAGTTCCTTCTTATCTAATACTGGAAAAACCAACCAAATTAAAAAAAATACAGTGATTAGGCAGTTACAGTTCTGTCATCTGTTTGATAAGAGTTAATATTACAACATTTATATGTGTGTGTGTGTGCACCCAAAACCATCAAATGCATTGCCATGCTCATCTTACTATTAGCATAGGGATGCCTGATAGAAAATGCTGTCAACTAATATATAAATGGTAATTTCAAACGAGAATGATCTTGCCTGGTGATTGTAAAGATATCTGCACATTTCATGTTGATGTTCTTTTGACAAAACAGCATTTAGAGCTCCTGTAACTGAAAGAGTAATGACCTGTTGCAAGGTTATGAGCAGTATTGAATTTTGTCATCTTTAGTTACTTCGGATGTAAAGAAGGGCGAATATTTAAACTGAACTGTGGAAAGAATGCAAAGCATGTAAAAGTCAATCGCACTTTCATTACGTACATTTTTGTATTTGTTACATAATTTAAAAAGGAGATGTTTGCGACTTTCTTCCTTACCAAACCAGGAACTAGAAACATAGGGCCTCCATAATCCCCAGCCCAATGACCATCATGTGTTTGAATTGTGGAATAGAAATTAATAGACCTTCTTAAAGTGGTTGTCACTGCTTCTTCTGTGACCTCTTCTTTATCTTTAACTTTTACTTGTGGCGGATTAGCAGCAAGGGGATTCTCCTTTGCAAACTGCATTTTAGATTTAAAAGAAAGTAGCAAGCAAATAATTAATATTTAGCCAAAAAATATTATCAATAAAGAGGCAAACAGATTGCCAACCGGATGATCCACTGAAAGATGATCAAATTTACCAAGAAACAGAAAAGGGGGAAAATTACATAAACCCACAAAAGCCCCCGTGCTCAATTTCTCACTCCTAAGAAAAAGTTGCACAGCATACATTGCTGATTAATTTGCATCTCAACCGAACTCATATGGAAGCCAGAGAAGTGTAGAATTCTAAATTCAAATTTTCAAAAATGTTAAAGCATTGCATCAAGTAACAGCAGGTTATGCTTCCCCGATTCTAAAAGACTTGTCCAAGAAAAGATATTTCCATCATAACACACAACACAAGGCCTTACAATACACAAAGACAATTGGCCAAAAAAGAAAAGAAAAAAAGAATAATAAAGAAAACCCCAGTTTGAAAGCTCCAAAATTGAGGATGTGGGATGGACCTGAATCCGCATGAGGAGGTCGGAGCTGTGCTGCTTCTGGAAGCGGTGATTGAAGAAAGCATCGCGAGCATCTTGGATTTGCTGAAGCTCTTCTGGGGTGCCCAGCTCAGGGTAGAACTCCCAAACCTGCCGACCCAAGTGATTGTTCAGACTCCTCACCCACTCACCACCACTCCCTCCTTCACCAACTGTTTCAGCCCCAATCTTCAGCTTCCACATTTTGCCTTTCTTTCTTTTTTGGAAAAAAAAAAAAAAAAAAGTTGCTTTGGCTGCCTTTAACTTATCAAAATGTTGCCTTGAATGGGCCAAATTTTTTTTGCTTTCTAAAATGGACGATGACTAGTATGTGTTATTCTTCAGTTTCCATTCGTTTATGGCTGGCTTACAACCTGGAAATCCAACTTCAAGACTTCAGAAGAAACAAGAGGCAAAAGGACAAGGACGACTTTGTTTCTAGCTTCTCCTTTTTTCCCTTTTTTTTTTTTTTTTTTCCCGTCTCTTCCCTTTCTTTTAGGCTAGATTAATGCAGTGGGGTGGTAAATATTGATTTTAGTATTACAGTAAAGGGAAAAAATTAATTTTTTACAAAAAAATTATCTTTTTTTTTTTTTGATAATACAAAAAAAAAAAATTAACTTTACATTGAAGGCAAAATGTAAATAGTCTATGTAATAAATGTATTAGTTTATAAAATTAGATACTAATGCAGTCTGAACAATATATGGGGTTTTGGTCCTCCTTTCAAAAAACCAAACATAATTGATCTCGTGCGTTTGCACGTGATGCTCGATTGTAGTAGAGAACAAAGGGAGAGTCTGGATTTTGGAAAAAATATATATATAGTTACAGTACAGAACGAAGAGAATTTGTGAGAGCTTTGACTGTGAGAGTTGAGAGTTTTTTCAATTTCGTTTGTAAATTCTATTCGAGTAGTAATAAATTAAATTTTTTTTTAATTATTTATCATTAGGGATCAATAACTCCCATCACTAGAATGATTGAATTAATGACTATATATATATTAGCAAGAAAAACATGAATATGTATCTATTGGCGTACTAGTGGTTTGTAAATAATAATGCTGATGAATCCACCTTCCTTTATCTCAGAGGCCGCTGTAGATGTTCTTGGATCACAATTCCAGGAGTAGAAGCAAAGTTGTATCTATATTTATGCATGTAATGTGTGTGTGTGTATATGCACACAAACACTATTACTGGGTATGAAACCTGCCATCAATCATGAAACATAAATAATACATATACTATTATTTGGGGCTCTGGAATTTCTAGCCTTTTTTTGAACTTTGTTTAGATATTGTTAGAACCAAATATGAAAAGTTGAAGTACTTTTTTTTTTCGGTAATAAAAAAGTAGAAGTACTTTTAGTTTTATTCCTGCTTCTATTTATTTATTCAAAAAAAAAAAGTTGTAAAAAAAGTTGTTAGGTTGTAGAAATTTAATGGAACTGTTAGGATTTAGATTGTTTTTTGAAAGCAAGGTACGTTAGTGTAGGAAATCCTTGACTGCTATAAAATTATATTGAATGACAAAATGACTGTTAGTATGTACATTTAGTAACTTTTAATTACTTACTAATTACAATGCTTTTTATTTATGTTTGCAGCAAAATGTAAGAAAAGATTGTGGATTCTTCCAATGGTAAAGATCCTTGTATGAGTCATCGTTCAACATAAGTGATTGACTCTCGGAGGAATGTCAAAATTGGAAGAAGATAATTATAGATTGAAGAAGATAATTTGTGTTAGATTTGTTACACATTTCTTGTACTGTATGTGTATATATATATATATATATATATAATGGTAGAAAAGGGAAAATTCAAAAGAGGGATGAAGTTGTGCATCTTTAATTCCCTTTTCTTGACTATTAATGTTAATACTTATGCAGTTGTATTTGATATGTAGTTTTCTGAATTACTTATCAATCTTTTACCAATATAGTACGCTTGACAAATTAAGACATCCATTTGACCAATTATAAGCCAAATGGCCGGATGAGGAAGAATTTGGCATTGAACCAAAGTTTGAGCATTATAGTTGTATGATTGATTTATCCATATGTAACCAAGCATTACGTGCCAAAGAAACTAAAATGAAAAAAACTAAAATGAACCAAAAGATGGGGTTAGCAGCCTAATCATATATAAGTTAGATATGCATTCACTCTGGCTAGCAGCATTTTCAATGCAAGTGTAACGTTGAAGCATTATCAGTCTGCCAAAAATTTATCAAAGAAATTCCAAAACACATTAGTCTTTGCTGACATTGAAATCCAAAACAAACAAAGTTACATTATTGTAGGATACCATAGTGTTGGTATTAGTTTGTGATGGATCTGATGTTGCTGTATCATTTTGGTTCAATCCCTCATCACAAAGAACAATTTAAACAAAATTAGTTTATTTTACTAATGAACTTAAAATGTAAACTACATATTTAACAACTTGCAAATTGGCTCTAGTTTGAGATACTCTAAATAGCCTTGCATTATGTCTTTGCTGTGTATATTTACTGCACGTCGTCACAACTTCATTTCTTTCAAGTTTCTTCCTAGTACTTGGTTTGTTCTTAATTTGGCTCTTTTCTTTTTAGTAATTTTGGCCTACCAGGTTGTTTGTGATATTTCGGTGGATGTAATTGGGGTATTCTAGTATTAGACCACAAACCTGAACCATTCATCGGACTGACAATGAGATTGTATGTCTTCGTATAGCATCTTTTTTGTACCAAAAGATTCCGGGCCTATATTTCTACTAAATATGGCAGAAATTGCAAGGAAAAAATATAACCCTGTTAAATTCCAAAACCTACAAGAGCATTTTAACTGCCGAAAACAACTCTAATATGGAATTTCATATTACCAGCCCAAGCTGATTATGGTGCCTGCTATATATCGGCCTTCAAAGACTAGCTAGTTTCTTGAAAACAGTGCCAATTTTCCTAATTATTAATTAATATATAGCATGAATAATGTTACTGATGAAATAATTAAACACATTTGCCCCGAAGATTGTTTGATTTATACAGTGGCATTTGCGAATTTTCTATTTGGCAACAAAGAAAATAGATAACAAAGAAATATGGAACTATGATAAAGCTTTGTCAAAGTTTAGAGAAGGATTTTTTTTTTTTTTTTTTGGTGAATTAGAAAAGGATTTTCTTTTGCAACCATTTAACAACATGGATGATGAAGAATATTGAAGAAGATAGGTCATTGGAAACCACGTGGGAAGTGGTCAAAGAAGACCGGCCAGATTTTGTTAACGCATGCGACTTTCCGAATATGTACAAGACAGCCAATCAGCATAATGCACGTCTTCTCTTCTCTTTTTAAAAAAAAAAATCCTTTTTAATTCTTATCAGCATATGATTATTTATATAATAATATTTCGCGATTGATAATTTCATTAATTTATAATATAATAGGACATTATTGTAAAGGAAACATATGGATGCATGTAACAAATCAGAGTATGATGGAATAGCACAAAAAAAATTAACTAAAAAAATAAAAAATCACCAAATCTGATACATGTATATTTTCAGCCAGGCTGCAGGGCACACGAGGCAGTGGTATGAAATATTATATGTATATCCCATGGTTTTTATTTTGGGCTTTTATTTTATTACGACGGCTTACATAGTGAAAGATTGATTAGCCAGTGCTCTGCATTTGATTAATTCAAGAACCTTGCAATGGAACCAAATTCCGGTATTCGGCCAGAGCCCACAGTGGAAAAATGTTCCTGTAAGCTGCATAGTGCAGCATGCAGTTCCTCATGAAAACTCCCACAATTTCCTGCCATTTCCAAATCACAAATCTATTACTCAAGTTCATATGATTTATGATTCATAATTTAATCTGTTTACTACAAAACCTGTTGTGGGAAATCCCCATCTTCCAATTGGGAATTGATCAAAAGCTTTGCAGCTCGATGTATAGGAGTTGGGTCTCTATCAGCCTTATCACATAACAAATTAAAATTAATTACAATGTAATAAATGAAAAGTAGAAATTAACAATTACTTAACTAATTAATACCTGTTTACCATGGATCAAACCCATCAATCCTAATGCAGTTTGCACCAGATTCGAGTGGTCTCCTTCAAATGGTGTATAAACCTGCACACCAGTATTCCACACGGTCAAGAAATATAAACCTAACAGCAAGTCTGTTTGGCAAGTAAGAAAACAGAGGAACAAAGAAAGAACAAGAAAGAAAAGAAAGAAAGCTTGCTAAGAATCAAGCTGAATCAATTTCATTAACATGAAAAGTTAACTACAAACAGAAGCAAGAGATGGCTTATATACGTAAACCGTACAGCCATAATGATCAATACAAAATATACACGTGGCAAGCTTAATAACAGTAATATTAACTGATTAACAGATTTCATTAACAACCTCAACATATTTTAATTAACATGATAAAACACAAGCTTTGAATAATGAAGTTATGAAAAAAATTGAAAAAATTCATTGGAGAACAGAAAAGGAAGACCTTGTTAGTGCATGATCTGTAGCTCTCAGCCCAACCACCATCCTCTCTCTGTGTTTCAAGTAAAAACTCAACACCTCTGCGCACAGCCTCACAGTTATAGTAGTTCTTTCCAGCTGCCTCTAGCCCTTTGATTGCAAACCATGTGCCATACACAAAGCATATTCCCCAGTTCCCATACCTGCAAATCAAAATTATGTATTCAATTACTTGGATTTTTTTCTAATCACTGAAACAGTTTTAGCTCTATCCTTAACATCATATACATAAATACCATGAGCCATCGGGCATTTGAACCTCTTCAAGGTATCTCACAGCCTTGGTGATAAACTGATCGATCTCTTTCCCCCTGTGCCCGGGGAATAACTTCCTAAATAAAACCAAGGCCTCAATTGAAGAGGAAGTGCATTCTGTGTACCTGAGTCATTATATCATCACTCTCAACTCAGTTTACAAAAGATTAACAGTTAAAAACTGATTGATACTGAAATCCAAGTAAATAGTAATAGTTAATTACTCGTATTCAATCACAAGGTCCTCAAGGAATTCCACAGGATTCAGCCACTGAATTGGAAGAAACAACAGGTATAAGCTATGATTTTTAAATATATGGATTTGATATGGGGCAATAACTATATACTCTATTTCTGCATATATAATGATCAATCACGATTACTTATGTACCTCCAACCATCGTGGAGCTCCTGTTGGCTCCCAAGCTGATACACCTCCATTTTTACCCTGATTCCAATTCATTAAACATCCTTATTATTGACGCTTGAAAATGGAAGTTGAAGTAATGTGATTGCAAACTTTACTTCTCCCTTACCTGCAGTGTAAGTATGACATTAACTGCATCGTATAGGCACTCCGGTTCCATTGGCTCCCCAACTTGTTCTGGCGACATAATTTTCAACATCAAGCAGCACTGAAATATGACAAATGTTACTAACATTCTGAGCAACATAATTGTGGTGTTAATTAAGGCAACACACACACATATATATATTTATGCATACCAATTGTTGAGATGTGAATATGGGTGCAAAAAATACGTACCTTGAGAGCTTCTGCAGTACAATCAGAAACTTGCCAACCATGATCTCTATCAGAGAAAGTCCATGCTCCTTTAGAAGTGTGGCGAAAATGAGCTCTGTAGTCACCAGAAGGATTCATCCTCACCTTATCGATATTGATACAGTACAATTAGTTAAAGTAGGCCAATAGTGGAAAAACAAGAGAAAAACTGCATTGAGTTATTAACGAAGAAATGTGCCTTTAGATGTAATGTAATAAACACCTGTGACATCTTCAAAAACTCATGTGCTTTCTTCAGTACAGGTCCAATTTCGCTACTGACATTGGCAGCAAGCAGAGCTTGAGTTGAAAGACTCGCATCCCATGTCTGACTACCAAAGCTCTGCATCCAAAATCCCAATCAGCATTTTGCTTTTGTATGTTTTTGCTACAAATAATAAAAATAATACTTTAGCTGAAGATATCAACAGCAGCCGGTAGATATACTAACTTGCATGGTCAGTCCATCTTCTGCAATCCATAAGTAATCAGCAACCCTTGGAATATGCTTCTTAAAATAATCACCATCCGGATCATCCACCCAGCAGGCAAGCATCATCAATGGCTGTTGTCAGATAGTGCACCACTAGAGAGACTTATTGAATGCATTTTGTAATAGAATATATATTAATATCTCTTGTAGAGTTAATATTTGTGAATTCTAGAAAGGCCTTAATTACCTTTTCGACACATCCAATGGTAATATACCGACTATTCTCATCCTCATAATGAATATGGTCCATTGCTTTTTGGACAGCATTCTCTCTTATCCTTTTGAAGAGCCTGCTATTCAGAAGAGGCTCGGCCACATAGTAAAAACTATCCCACATTAGGCGTTGCAATCTTCCATGGGGGTAGTAATTATCCTCCTGCATTGACAAACCAAGCGCAGGCATTTCAGTATGCATAAAACAGCTCAAAATTTGTGAATTTGCAAAAAACCAGAAGGAACCTTTGCACAGCAATGGCGGACTTTAGCCCATTTGATGTGATTGTAAGGCTGGTTGTAGATTTCTTCTCTGAGCTGTTCAATGAGAGGTGTGATGGGCCCAACAAACCTCTTTCCATACAAATACGACATGGGCATGAATGTCAGACGACAATAACAGAACATCTTGGCTGCATATTCATAGCTTGAAAAGTTATATAATACATACAGAGTTTAATCTATATCTTTAGTGGAAGCTGTGAAAATGATGCTTACATGGATGCAAAGGAACTAGAGTTTGATGGAACCAAAACTCTGGTGGCATTGGATTGCTTCCTTCCCAATCATACACACCTAGAATCTGCAATTAGTTCATTATGCTGAAAATTTTAATTAACTAATGGAATTAATCTGCAATTAGTTCATTATGCAGCAAAATACAATATAAGCTAGCTAATGTTAATTGAGATTTTTATAAGTAGTGAATTGAATTATTCATACAGCCATCCAAGTCTTTCCCCAAGATCCAGAGAACAT
The DNA here is from genome assembly GCA_003254975.1 of Ochetophila trinervis. Lineage (NCBI taxonomy): Eukaryota > Viridiplantae > Streptophyta > Magnoliopsida > Rosales > Rhamnaceae > Ochetophila > Ochetophila trinervis. Next base: position 50,583 of record QANX01006013.1, read on the forward strand.
GGCACCGCCACGATCAAGAATCCACTTTCTTGCTCTGCCGCACGCATTGTGGAGGCCGCCATCAGGTCCTTCTCCGAGTATTCTCATAGCCAGGTAGTTGAGAACCGTACACATCATCATGCTTGGTCCTTCAATGTGCAGTCCCCATCCACCATCTTCATTCTGCAATTTAATCGCATCCTTTTTAATTTACAAAATTTGATTGATTGGTTGATTACGTAGCTAATTTCTCTAAATAATTACCTGGTGGCAGTACATATACCACAGCATTTCCCTTCGATGATGTTCATTGAATACGGTATGAAGAGTCCCAGTAATATACATACAGAACACCTGCCATTTTAATTTTATTTAATTTGTTTGGAAATTAATTAAAGAGAATATTAATTAATGTCACTGAGACTAGCTAGGGACTGCAATTTAAATTCCCAAAGTAACAAGTAGCAAATATAGAGTACAAGCTCGTTAAGAGGTACTGACAAAGGGAGGGACGTAGAACATAACACCAGCATTCACAGCAGGCCAATGGCCGTGTGGAGTTTGCAAGGCGGACCAGAAGTTGATTGCCCTCCTCATTGTTGCATCAGCTGTTTTATAACTGATTTTCTTATCTTCACCATCTCCAATCTTCTCTTGTGGAATGCTCTGTTTGAATTTCTTCTCTCTTAGAAGCTGAAAGTTATACCATTTATAATTATCAATTTTTAGATATTTTAAACAAGAGATTTAATCAAGATTTTAAAAGATTTTATAAAGTTAAAAAAATTTTATATATTCAATATAAACTTTTAAAATTTTTATAAAGTCACGAAGTATTCAATCTAAACTTTTAAAATTTTAAAAAAAATTATAAAAGTCATTATATATATATTCTATTAAAAAATTTTAAAAATTTATAAAGTCATAATGTATTTAATTTACTAATAACTTTTAAAAAAATTTATAAATGAAAATCTTTTGTAGACTTTTTAATTAAAAATGAAAATTTTATGTCCATAAAAAGTCTCTCAGTCTCTTTTAATTTTTTTAAACTTTTAAAAACTTTTTAAATAACTCAAATTAAATTTATATTATACATCATTTTGAAGTTATTTATTTCTCATCTCTCTTTCTTCTCCTTTTTCATCTCACTCTCTATTGCAAAATCAAAGTCTAACAAAAACAAAATTGTTATGGATTTTTTTCACTTCTCTTTATTATATATTTGTTAATAATTAATAATATTTTTTATTTTTTATAAAAATGCAAAATTTGATTTTTTTAATATATAAATATATCAAAGTACAAAAAATTTGTGAATTAGTTTGAAAAAAAGCATAAATGAGTATTTTCCTTTATATATTTTTTTATGTTCATTTACTTTTGCTTTATATGAAAAATAAAGTATCTAATATATTTTTAATTACTAACAAATAAATTAATTATAAATTTCAGAAATTATTTTTGAAATAAATTTTGCTTATTGAAGTAATTTATATTTTTATTCTTTTAAAAAAATTTATTAACATGAAAATAAATATAAGTATATCACAGTGAAAAATTAATAAATATTTTTATTAACGTTAAAAAGATATAAGTATAAGTATAAATATTACTGTTAATTTTTCTATTTTATATTTAAAAATTAATAAAAAAATACTAATTTTTTTTAAATGAAAGTCGATAGAATTATATATTAATATTTCATAGTTATGTGAAACAATATAAAAGTTTATAAACATGAAAATGTATGAAAGTAGTAAAGTTTATGAAAGTCATTTAAAAAAAATTTATAAGAGTCTTCAAAGTCAAGCATATTTTTATAAATTTTATAAAAGTCTATAAAAATTTATTAAAGTTTACAAAAAAATTTGAATTAAAAAATTCTATAAATTTTTTTTAAAATTCTAATTGAATACATCCCACTTAATTAATCTTAGGTTCGCAATTAACTTTTAGAAAATTTTATATTGCTAAAAAGATTACGAGTAATAACAAAATCATAAATATAATATTGCATGTTCACCAATTCTGCTAGAAATATCAAATTTATTTATCCATGTCACTTAATAAATTTTAATTAATTCATTTATCCATTTAGAAAGAGTTATATTATCTATGTATAGGTGACAAGAATTTTTCTTTCAACCATTAATATATAACCATAGTAAATAAATTCGATAAACAATTTAAAATCCCTAGCACTACTAATTGTCCACATGTTCAAGTCAAAACAATTATTATAAAACATGATTTTTTTTTCATTCTTATTTTATTTTTTGGGCTTTTCTATATTCCAAAAGTAAAATAAATATATATTCTGGGTGGAGCAAAAAAAAGAAAAAAAATTAAGCTAATAAATCGTAGAATCTCAAATGGATTTAGAGTTAGACTAGATATTTTAAGCTAAAAATGATAAGAAAAAAATTCAAGCATATATATCAAATTTATAAAGAATTTCATAAATGTTGATGTGGACAAATTTCCAATGTATGTTGGGCGAGAAATACTCGTAAGCTCGTGTGCTCCTTTAGAGTTGGGTTTTCGCGGTAATAAATAAGAAAAATCCGTGGTCATAAATTGAGCATGAAAAAGCAGAGTAACAAAACGACATTAATAAATTATGTATACCTGAAAACGCCAGAGGAGGTCGCTGCAAGCCTTGAGGTTGAATCGGTTTTGGTAAAAATGGTGGCGAGCCTTTTCAACTTCAGCTCTCTCTTCTGGGGTTCCATGATCAGCTTCGAACTCCCATGTCTGCCTCCCATGGAAGCTGTTCGTGCTGAACAAGTATGCCTCCTCTCCATCTGCACCCCCTCCAAACTTAATCCTCCACATTTTCTGATGATTTTTCCTGTAAAGGGACAGTCTTCTACTGAATAGGCCTTCATGTGATTAATAAGATCAGGTCGTACGTCCAAAATATTTGTGAAGAAATATAATATATATATATATATATCTTAGTAATTCTATAATAAAAATATTTTTATTTTTTTAATATAAAAAATATCGCTAAAAATATAGGTTTAGTAATAAATTTAAAATTTTTGATATTAAAACTATAATAATATTTTCAGATTTATCGTTTAAAATATTATTTTAATGACTATTTTTATTTTAAAATTTTCCTAAATTATATATATATATATGTTTAATTATATGCTACGCACTCTGCATACCATATTTCTAATAAAAAATATATGTAAATATAAATGAAGGGAAGTATATATACCTGTATAAGATTAATTGGATCTGAGGAATACTGTTAGTAGCCAGTTAAATATTAGTTCAAATGCGATGAGAGAGGCCAGATCTCATTCTCATGCTGCACAACTGCTATAGCGAATGAAAAAAACGAAAATTAATCTGAATTTCGATGTTTTTGAGACCCTCCTCTTCAACCATCTCCTATGTGCGCAGAAATGGTTCTATATCGCTTGCCTGCAGGAACATATATAGACCTAGCTAGTGTACTTTTTTTGGCTGCTAATGAGTACTTGTTTTTACTTTTTACATAATTTTATGCTATGCTATTTTTAGTTATTCTATTCCCGAAAAGGTTGTAGACTATCATTAGACTTAAATACACTTTAATATTTTTAAATTTTAATTTGTTAATTTAAAAATTATTATATTTAATTTTAACATTTAATATTTTTAAATTTGTAAAAAATTATATTTTAAATTGATTGGATTTAATTTAACAGAATTTTTATGTAATTTAATACTTTTTATCAAAAAATTATTAACTATCTAAAATATTAAAAAAGTAAATCTATCTACATTTTTTTCCATCTAAATTTTTTATTTAATCGTAAATTGCTAAATATATTTTTTATTATAAAATTTTCTTTTCATTTAAAAAAATTTAATCTAAATTTTGGTTTTTCATTGTATTTTTTCACTAAAAATTTCTGCAAATTTTTTCATCTAATTTTTTTGTTTAAAATTTTTTTAGGATACAAAATTTTTATGATGAAAAATGTATAGGCATGCAAAAAATTTACGATGATAAACTATATAGGATTAAATAAATTTCCATGATAAAATAAATTTAAGCAATGTAGGATAAACAATTAGATGAAAAACTTTCATGAAAAGAAAATATATACGGTGAAACAAATTTTAATAATAAATAATTTTTGTAACAATTTAGGATTGAAAAATTTTAAGATAAAAAAATTTTATAATGGAAAATTATATAGGATAAACAATTTCTTGATAAAAACAATTTTTAAGCAAATTTTTTTGTCAATTTAAAATAAAATAAAAATTAGATGAAAAAAAATTAAGTAAATTTATTTTTAATATTTCAAATAATTAATAAAAAAATATAAAAAAATTAAAGTATAAAAATTTAGTAGATTCTGTTAGATTTAATCTAATCAAATATGAAAGTAGTAAATATTTACATTAATTTTAATAATTTTTATTCGGCGTACTCGGAGGAAATTAAATGGAAATCTACCAAAAAAAAATGCCGTACCATATTTAATTTGAAATAATACCGTAGGTTTTGCACCAATTAAAGATAAACTTTTTAAGTTTTGAATTAGACCGGCATAAAATCCTTTCTCTATTTAATTTAGGAATTTGGACAAACATAAAGAATAGAAAACCTAGATCCTTATTTCTTCTATATGCTTTAAATTGATATCACTTCTTAATTAATATATATCTTTTAACAAATAAGACAATTTTCCTTCATAAATATTTATTAATTATTCATGGGAAACAATATAGTAGTTAAAATTAGGTTTAAATGCATTTATACCTTCTAAAATTAAATTTATTCACTTAGAGATCTTTATAATTAATTAGTACAATACTTTTTAAATTAAAAAAAAGTACACATTTGTCCAATGTAGTTGAATTAATAAAAAAAAAGTTGCATATTTATCCAATTTAGTTAAAATTGATAAATTCTATCAACTTAAAATTAACATATGACCTTTAAAATTATTTTTTTCATTTTTAATTTTATGAAAAACTAAAAAAAATTAAAAAAAAAAAAAAAACTATAAATGAATTTCAATTTTTTTTCATGGTTTCATTTTTTTAAGATTTTTAGTACAATAAAAAATGAAAAAAATAATTTTGAAGATCATATGTAATTTTAATTTGATAGAATTTATTAATTTTAACTAAATTGGACAAATGTGCAACTTTTTTTTGTCAATTCAACTATATTAGATAAATATACAACTTTTTTCAATTTAAAAATTATCAATTACATAAATTAATTATAAAAACTCTTAAATAAACAAATTTAATTTAAAAAAATATTAGAATTCATTTAAATTTTAAAATTACTATTTAGACAAAGAGTTTCTACGGATCCATTTTATATTATATTTTTTAATATCTCATTACTCATTCCAACAGAACACGTGGAAATGACGTTCCACCTTTTTTTTTTTTTTTTTTTTTTTTTTTTTATTTTTTTTTTTTTTTTTTTTTTTTTTTTTTTTTTTTTTTTTTTTTTTTTTTTGGTAAAATGAAATGACGTTCCACCTATCTAGTCTCGCTGGAGCCTACAAGTACAAACTTTTTTTCCCTGCCCCTGCTTCATTTTTTATTTTTGTCTTCTACTCATTCACTGTTTCACAACCTTTAATTTTTCTTTTTCTTTTTTCACTCTTTAAAAAAATTATTAATAATTACTATTAATAATACAGTTTATATTTTAAAATTATAAAACATAGTTATATACATAAATGAATTTTCAGATCATTCTAGATAAAAAAAAATTCAAAAATTATCACAACTCACTAATATTTTTCGAACAATCTTAAATTTTTTATTATGACGAGAGAATTATTTTAAATATATTTTATAAAAAGCTATATGTCTGTGTGGAGAAAAGCTTCAGTAATGGTCAATCAGTAAGTGACATCTGTCTGATTTATATAAAATTATCATATTACTATTTTTGTGTGTCAGACTTACAGTTCTTTTTTCTCCGACTTCTCTCTTCTTTTTCACAGACCCTTCTTCTGGCTTCTTGTTTCTTGTTTTCACATTCTGCTTCTTCCCCACAAAATGGCACTTGATAAATTGAGTTTTATTTGTTTATATTTCAGAATTTATTTTTTCTCTCAACTCAAAGACGTCCATATAGCATGACAGTGTGAAAGATGTCAACATGTGAATTTTCCTCTTTTTTCTTTTGCAATCCCAAAAAAAGGTTAAGGTCGTCGTGGATTGCTACTTATTGGAGGATGAGAAAGAGGATGAAGATAGGAATAGAGTTTAATAAAATATTTGTAAAGAGAAAAAAAAAAAAAACAGAATTAAGATGCAGAGGAACGTTCAGCCACAAAAATTAACAAAATGGTACCTCTGGATTGAAGAAGACCCATTGTGTAAAATTTTAATTGATGAATAATAAGAGAAAAATAACTATATTTTAATAAATTGACAGATGTCAAGACGTCTGCGGAAAAGAGGAGAGAAGTGAAAAACTTATTTTTTCTTTTTTTTTTTAACCAAGTCCAATGCGTGTGAACCGCAAAGAGAAATAAAAAATAATTTTTATATAATTATGGCAAATGTCACTTTTTGGTTGGATGGTGCGAGTGTGTTAGATGATACAGGAAAAATTAAGACTTCCATATTTTGTTCATGTGAACCTAATCTATTAAATTGTTATGTTGAACTGTTTGTGTCGTATCGTGTCGTGTTTTATTCGTATTTATTAGACATGTACATGAATGTTATATTTTTTTATTTAAATTAATATATATGGTCAAATGATAAATCATTATCAATTCATATTTATTAAGCTTAAATACATATTCAAATGATATACTAAACATCTTAAAAAATATATATTAACATACTAAAATTCAACATAAATAATAATTGTGAATTTAAAATATATAAAATATTACGAATTAAAGTTATACTAAATATTTATCGTGACTAAAAAATAAAATATGCATTTCAATTATAAATTTAAAAATATTCAAAGTATTATAAAACAAACTAAAATTAATTTAAAAATATTCAAAATATTATAAACCAAACTGAAATTGTACATCCAATATAAATAATAAAAAATATAGAATCTAAAATAAAATATTAATATATAAATAGATATAAAAATTGTCATTTTTCAATGAAATAAAATATAATTTTTATAGTTTTCTAAAATTAAAAAAAAATATTGTAAAAAATTAACTATAAAGAAATAATTAAATTAAGATTTTTCTTATCATGTTTTATGGTGACATATTGTATTAACGTGATCTAATCCATTTCAATATGTTTTTTTATCGTGTCTTATAGTGTGACACTGATATTAATCCAATCTGATATTGCAGATCCAAATCCATAAATTATCGTGTCGTGTTATCGTGTCGTGTAATATTTTACCAGCTTTTAAAAAACCTATTAGTTCAACCCTTTTTGGAGCTTGACTGGCGAGTTATTCACGTTAGTCGTAATATTAATTTTAAAAAAGAATATCGTTGTTTAGTTATAGATTAATTTTATATGTTTTTCAATTTATAAGCTAATGTTGTTCATTTATAAGTTAATATAGCATATTTATAGATTAATATTAAAAGATTTTACTGCTAAGACTTAAAAAAAAATAGTACACTCTAAAAAGCTCCGTGATATGTACGAATGTACCTCCGGGCTGAAGAAGACCCTCTGTGTAAAATTAAGATAGATGAATAATAAGAGAAAAATAAATATATTTAGTCAAGACATCTGCGGAAAAGAGAAGAGAAGTGAAAAAAAAAAGACCTTTTTTTTTTACAAAGTCTGATGCGTGTAAACTAGAAAGAGAAATAAAAATGAATTTTCATGTAAATATGGCAAATGTCACTTTCTGTTTGCACGTTGCGACAAGCTTTTCACGTCAGTTAGGTGTACGTATTAAAATTGATGCTGCCAACTACGTAAAATGGAGGCGCATTCACCAAAAAAAAAAAGATGATATGGAGGCGCTTAATGAAAGCAGTTGAAAATATAGTACAATTTGGAAACTAGCCACAAAATAGGGACACCGATAATTAAAACAGTTGAAAATAGAATAGCCACAAAATAAAGACACCAAAATTAAATAAGTACTGTCCACTTCGTACTCCCAAACAAATTAAAATCTCATTTTTTGTTGTTCCGATCTTCTAGTTTTGTGGTTAAAAGTGGTTAAAAGGATGAATTATATCTTCAACATCACAGATTCAAAAAAAAATAGATAAAAAAAAAAATTTGCATTTTTTGTTTTTGGTGAATAATTAAAACCGCATTTGCTTTTGCATTCAGTAGACTTCTAGTTCTAGCTAAAAGCAACTCAAACGTTGGCTTTTTATTATTATTATTTTTTTATATTTACAATATCTACCCGCACACCGATATTTTATGAGAAATTAGTGATATTATTATTTAATTACCAATTAACATAACATAACTGCATATATCATTAAATTCCAATCAATCCATTTATAGTTTTACATTTAGAATTTTATTTCTCAGTTTCTAGATCAATCATTTCATAAGTTAAAATTTTAAAAAGCATTAATGGTTCTTTATGTCATTATAATTATTTTAAATCAATGAAAAATTTGATCGTGAAATTATCACATCAAGCATTTATAAAAAAACAACATTGATATGAACATGACTTGATTATATATATAATAATTATCAATATAAATATATAATTATAATAGAATAAAAACGCCGTGAAGATTGTACATCTATACATGGGGAGTTGATGGTGGAATAGAAAAATAAAATTTTAATATATTTTAGTATTTTTTAAAATTTAATTTGTTCACATAGAGATATATAATTAATTTATATAATTAATATTTTTTAATTTAAAAAAAATTGTACATCTGTCAAATTTAGTTAAAATTGACGAATTCTATCAATTTCGTCAATTTAGAAGTTATGTGCATAGCACGTTACCCTCAAAATTAATTTTTTCATTTTTTATTATACTAAAAATTAAAAACATAAAAAAATTTAAAATTCATTTATGGCTTTTTTTTAGTTTTTTATTTTTTAGTTTTTGGTATAAACTTTTAGCAATTTGGGATAAATAATTAGATAAAAAAATTTCATGAAGAAAAAATATATACGATGAAATAATTTTAAATGATAAATAATTTTTTTAGTAATTTAGGATGAAAAACTTTTAAGATAAAATATTTTTAGAATGGAAAAGTATATATGTTAAACAATTTCTTGATAAAAATAATTTTTTTATATAATTTTTTTTATCAATTTAAAATAAAATAAAATAAATTAGATGGAAAAAATTAAATGCTTTTTCTTAATATTTTAAATAATTAATAAAGAAAAAATTTAAAAAAGTTTTAAAGTGAAAATATTTAATAGATTAGGTTAGATTTAATATAATTAAATATAAAAATATTAAAATGTTCAAATTAATTATAATAATTTTTATTTCAATAATTAAATTTTAAAAAATACTAAAATGTATTTACTCTTACAAATTAGAGTTTGCTTCTTTGTACAACTATTCTTAATTTTAGCCGAAAAAGAAAACCACCCTCCAACTGTTCACTAGCTTATTATAGCTAAAAATTATCACCGTCAAATTCTATCAAGAGCTTTTATTGGGCATGCACGAGAAACTTGAAAAGAAATCTACCAACAAAAATGGCGTACCATATTTAATTTGCAATAATATGGTAGGTTTTCCACCTATTAAAAACAAACTTTTAAATTTTGAATCAGACAGGCATAAAATCCTGTCTCTTTTTAATTTAGGAATATGAACAAGCACAAACATAAATTAATATCACTTCTTAACTAATATAATCTTTTAACAAATAGTATAAATTTCCTTCAAAAATATTTATTAATATCTTATTAATTATTCATGGGGAAACAGTATATTAGTGAAAATTACTATTTAGACAAATAGTTTCTACGGATCCATCTTATATTGTATTTTTTAACATCTTATCACTCATGCCAACAGAACACGTATCAGTGACGTTCCCACCTAATGGAATAATTATCTAGCATTTTAGGAGTATAATTATCTATTCTCAGTAGAACCTACAAAGTACAAACATTCATTTTTTTCTTACCCCTGCTTCATTTTTTTGTTTGTTTAATTTGTTATCATGTGAATTTTCCATTTTTTTCTTTTAAAAAACCAAAAAAATGTTGAGGTTGTGGATTGCTACTAGAGGATGAGAAAGAATATGAAGATGCGAATAGAGTTTAATAGAATATTTGAAAAGAGAAAAACAACTGGATTAAGATGCCGAGGAAACAGCCACAAAAATTAACAAAATGGTACCTCTGGATTGAAGAAGACCCACTGTGTACAAAATTTAATAGATAAAAAAAACTGATGAATCAAATTTAAAAAAAAAAAATCATAGTTAACATTTTATAATAATTACAAACTGATGAATTTATTTTTTTAATTAAAATTTATTTAAAAATAATTAAAATATATTTAAGTAAGCTGACATTACTTAAATGATATAGCTCGCCAAGTAAAATGTCTTTGTGGTAAGATCTTGACTGCATTCGTATTATATTAGAATTGCACGTGTGTATATATATATATATATATATATATCTTAATTAGTTTTGAATTTGATCAATATAACTTTCCTTTTCATATATATCTTAATTAGTGTGTGTATCTTTCCTTTTCACATTGTATGTGGGAATCTAAATTAAGTAGGCTCAAAAGAAAATATGAGAGTGGATTGAGATGGAAAGATTATTTAGAATTTATGAGCGAGTTGGAAGATGATCGAATTCATATGTTGTGTTCAATAGTCAATTGGGCTGGCGTAGAACACAAAAATCAATTATTAATTAAAATTAATTAATTATTAATTAATTTTTTAATTTTGTAAATTAATTGTTCATAAAATAAAAATCCAAAAATATATAAATAATATTTACAATAAATTCACATACATTAATATTTCTTTTATAGATATAACAATTAAATACAATATTTTTTTTCATTGCTTCAATCTAAAATGGAAGAGACTACCTTACACTGGAGTTACAATGGAGAATATATTCTGCTTTAAATTGATCCACGTAATTTTGGATCCAAATTATATCTTTATACTGCACACACTAAATAATTAATTTAATTAAATATTTAATTAACAATTCTTATTAAATACAAAATATAATTGATATGAAAAATTGTTAATAATTATTATGATTCTTGCTATATCGTGTCGATAAACCTTATTCATGATCATCATGATTCATGACATAGTACTCACACTTGGTATTTCCTGGCTGCACTATTATCTGTACAAATATTTCAAAAAAATATTAAAATTTTATATTAAATAATTAACTAGCTATTATATACATCAGAAATATATTTAACCATACATTAAATATATGAATATATATTATGTACTGTATATATATACATTTATTCTTTGCCATGTAAGCTTCTTAACCTTTTTTTTTTTGCCGTCGCTTGTAAAGTTTCAAGTTGGGAATGTCATGTACATTAAATACAATATATATATATGAACTCAAATATCACATTTTGATTTAATTATTAAAATAAAAACTAAGTAATATTACTTTGAACTTATCTATCCAATAAATTTCTAAAATCGATATGCACACCATTTTTTTCTTGAAGTGAATTATAAAACCAAGCGACCTCTAAACCAAGGGTTAAACTATAATGAAAGCCTATAGTTTAACATAAGTTTAATTGCATGAGCCTTCAATTTTTAAGTAATATTTCATCTATAATAAATAATATTTGTCTATAACGAGTAATATTTTTTCATAATGAGTAATATTGTTTATAAAAAATAATATTAGTCTATTATGTACAATATTTTGTCCATAATAAGTAACATTAATCTATTATGAGTAACATTTTTTTATAATAAGTAATATTGTCTATAACGTATAAAATTTTGTTCATAATATGTAATATTTGATTCATAATAAGTAATTTTGAAAGATTTTAATGAAACTCCTAAAACAAAAGAGTTCATCAGGGAGATTCTCCTAAACCCAACATCCAGTAGGAATTAAAAATATATAAACAATATGAAATTACGTTGTCATGCATATAATTAATAAAACTCAAGTAATAGTTATTAGCAAAAACTACGTACTGCTGTGCCCAATATGAAAAAAAAAAAAAAGAACATATAGTTGATCATTTACTGCATCTTTCTATCTCATCAGATTTTTTAATTCTTGCACATCAGAATTTTTTATGTATACAATGACAATATCCTTAGCAAGTATAAAATAATAGTTTTCTATTTGTTCGCCGATAAATTTAGAATGTAAATGCCTACACAATCAAATTAATTATAAGTAATTAAATTATTTTTTTAAAACAAAATTGCAGTAATATAATTGTAAATAATAAATGGAATAAAATTGGAGTTATGTATCTTATATAAACCAAAATATGTGATGATGTTAAGTCTTGCATATAGTAAAATTTTGGATATTTTTTTTCGATATGTATATCTATATTTTATACTCCGTAATTGATGGTGATAAGCTAATCATCAAAAGGCATTACTGTCATAATTTTTCGATTTGCCTTAACAATTCTAAAAGTGAACTAGCAAATTCCACTTAGCTGGCATCGTCAAAATTTAAGAAAAATGAAACAAATATTTGGCAAATTAAAATTAAGTAATGAGAGAAAAGTATATTAGATAAATATAATATTATTTTTATCAAATATTACTACAAATAAATAATTTCTTATTAAATAATACATAACAAACAAATTAGGAAAAAAATAAATTAAGATCCTTGGAAATGTTTATATGGAATCACAAAATTCTATTACAAATAAATTATTAATTTACAGACATTACATGAGAAATAATCTCATATCAATCAGTGTCTATTCTCCATCAAGATAATATGACATTCGAGTGAGAAAATGATAGTGAGTCTAGTCCGATTCGGAGTCGGTTTCTCAAGGGCATCAAAAACCAATTATATCCTGTGAGAACTTGCATACTATACACTAAGAAGGAAATCACTAATGATGGAAAAAAGATATTTCGATGAGGCACTCGTTAACAATGATGCAAAAATAAAAAATTTCAGTGAAATTTTGCTGAAATTTTAGTTTTTTGATGGTAAATATATTAATTTAAGGTTTAAAAAAAAAGGGTGAAATTTCT
>QANX01006014.1:0-20097 GCA_003254975.1 Ochetophila trinervis
TCTACGCAATACCTCTCAACTCTCCTATCTATACGTGGATACTGAAAAATTGTTAAATCATTTTGAGTAAAATATATAAATTTGTTAAATTTTGACAAACAAAAAAAGAGTTATACTAGAATAAAAATGTAACGTAGAAACGATCATTCAGTAAATGTTACCGTAAAATTTTCAAAAATATTACTTAATTATTATTTCACTATAAATGAACCTGTGTTATTTATTTAAAATGGATAATATTTAACAATGATAAATAATATTGACACAATAAAATAATATTTTTTTAAATTCAAACAAAAAAGTGGCACCTAATTTTTCTGCAAAAATAATACATATTAGATGCTTTTTTTTAATGAAAAAAAAATAAAAATATTATCACTAAAAGTTTTTCAACTATATCGGGTTTTACAACTTCATCCTAAATTATTTTTTTTACTCACTTCCATCCTCAAATTCATATATGTTTGTCACCGTCAATCTTTTTCATATTTCTGTTCAAATCTAACATTAAAATCTACGTGTAAGTCATGTGAGGCTTATTTTGAGGGTTAATAAAATAATCTCAACCTTCCTTACTCACCCACTATTCTTCAACGCCTCACAGTAACTCTAAATCTACAAAGACGGCTGAGTCCAATGATTTTTTGGCACCCAGATTCTCCCTCCATCTCCTGATCCCCAAAACGTCACTGTCCTGTCCAAAGACATTGTCATCTCTCCTAAAACTGGATTATTCGCTCACCTTTTCCTCCCCAAAACGGTGCTGTTAGATTCAAAATTCCCTCTCTTCATTTACCTCTGCAATGGCGCATTCTACATCGACTAAACATGGCATTGACCAAGCTTAAGTTTCAATTTTAATGTTTCATTGTATGAATTTCAATTCTTCAGTATGCTAAAGGTGTGTTTTACTCATACATATGCTCGAGGGATGCAGGTACTAGGACTTCTAAAGGTCATGTTGTTGTGATTTTTCAGGTACGTCCTCACTTCACGAAGCTTGCTTTGATTCTGCAAAAAATGAGAAAATCGGTCAGAGGGGCGCCGGTGTGGTGGTCGGCGTTCCCCATCCGATGCCAAAGTCAGTGGTTGAACTCATATGGAAATATTCTCTCTTGAACATTCAATGGCTAGAGAAAAAGAAAATGAGAAGAAAAATGGAGGAGGGAGATGATGAATAGTGTATTTTTTTGGTCTTTGAATGGTCACAATCGGTCAAAAAGGTAACGTGACAGGATCTGCACTACCTAAGTCTTGCCTGCAGGACTTAGTCATGCTGATTAAGTCCCTAAGCAGTCAACAACCACATAATTAACAAATCCACAACCCAAACTCCTAAATGCCAGAAATTTTAATAGAAATTTCGGCAGAGTTTTGTCTGTGTTTATAACATTCTCCAAATTAATTACATGTACATGCATGTCGAAAACAATAATTTTAGAACATTCTAGTTCACTATCTACCATAATTCAGTAAACTCACAGTAATACATATCCATTTACATAATCTCCATAATATTATTATAAAATTTGTATTACAGAATATAATTCTATCATACTACCATTTAATACATAACTAGACAGTAAACTAGTACAATCTAATTTCACTACTATTACTTCTAACTCGCTGCTCCGGCGCTTACTAATAATAGTAGCAAAGTTAAGGATCCAAAAACCTACCAGAAATATTTTTAGAATTTAATGGTGGGATGAGTATTTGCATACTCAGTGAGTAGAAACTAAATAGGAAAATAATATTTTATTCCATACATAACGTATATAAAAAATAATTTGTTTATGCATGCAATCTCTTTTGAAAGTAGTTCATCTTCCAAATTTCCAAATTTCAAAATATTCATATATTTATATATATATATATATATTTAACATAATTAATATATTCGTTTATGTCAAAATGTCTTGAAATATAAAACAACACACACAATCAATGAAACACAATATATGGGAGACATTCAGTGAAAAGCCATAGAACATATATATATGAACACATCATATATATACCGGGCGGGTAAGCTAACCATTAAATCTCCAGTAAAAAGCCACAGACATATATGTGAACAAATCATCATATACCAAGTGGGTAATAACCTTTTCTGTGAAATTCATTGTCCCTTCATATATTCACACACATATATGCAATTCATAATCAATTTGGCAGCATAAACCATCGCACAAGCATAAATAATATGGCGGTATAAACCATTGCCCAATCACTTTGTGACATAATTCATCGCCCAAGTATAAATAATCTCCCTACTTGGCGGTATATCACATCGCCCAAGTAGTCACCAATCATATCCAATGTCAAACATCCCTACCCGGCGGCATAATCATCGCCCAAGTAGTCACCAACCTTTTTAAACCCTACTCGACGGCATACTCATCGCCCAAGTAATCACCAACATACATATCATGCATTTATGAATTCACACAAAATAATTACATTCATAAATATTTACTTTAAATTCATACACTATAAAAAAAATGGGGCTTTTGTGACGGAAATCCTTGTGACGGTAAATAACCCGTCACATAAAGGTGTTTATAGTGTCGGACTTATCAACGGCCGTCACAATTTTTAATTTATTTTAGGATAAATGTCACGCATTTTTGCCCGTCACAAATTAACCTGAATAGTGGGGTTAAATCCTTGGGTGGGAAATTTTTTTTAAATTTTTTGAGTTCATCTGTGACTGAAACTACAAATATTGTCACAGATTCCATGAAAAAAAAATAATATAAAATTTACAATGATTCTGTGACAGTGTTATATCCGTCACATTTGGATATTTTGTTAATTGTGACGGTCATTCTGTCACAATTACACTTAAAATTCAAATAAAGGTTTAGATTTTGACCGGAAAATTTTGGAGGGAAATTTCCCTCCCATACAATTATAGAACTGTGACGGAATTTTAAACATTTGTGTCACAATTGCTAATTTTATTTTAAATTTTTTTCCTTTTAAATATATTTAACACTTATAAAAAATTTAGATCAATTTCTTCTTCTCATATGTGTAGGGGCCAACAAATCTCTGTTTTGCTCGTGGAGGCCGAAAGTGAGAGGGAGAGAAGAGATAAAATTTGCTTCTTAAATTTCTACCCACCCAACTTCAATCTATTTGTCCACCAAAGGATTCGAACCTTTTAAATCCACTGGGAAGCTTAGATTTTAGAATTTTTCCCTCTAGATAGCTCAAAACATTTGATTTCCTACACTCTCATATGTAATCTGTAATACCCCGTCTCAGGAAAATATTAAAAATTTACAAATTTGACCAAGTTTGACCGGGTTGACTGTAAGTGGGCCCGGAGTTGAATTTTTCTGTGGTTTTAGTTTTGTTTTGACCTTGGTACCAATGCCTAGAGCTCATTGATAAGAGTTCGTAGACTAGTAGTATGCTTGATTCGGGGCTAAGACCGAGAAGTTATGGTTAAAATAGTGTGAGGGGCATTTTGGCAATTTTGCAAGGCTGACATTAAAAGAGTGAAATGACTAAATTGCCCTTACTGGAATTTCTTAAATTTTCTAGAAGGGTCTGGAATTGGGCGCGCCTCTCCCTCCCCCGCCGATGGTCTCCCTCGCGCAGCAGCCCCCCTACCCCGAGCCTCCCTCTTCCGCCGGCAATGGCTAATTTCCAGCGATATCAGGCCAGAAATTACCTGGAACCTGAAGGTGCCGATCTCCCCAACTCAACGGTGCCGATGACAGGACGTGGAGCAGCCCAGATCACCGGGAAACGGGGTAAACCCGGTCAACCCTGTTTGTGCAATCACTGGATTCCGGCGGAAATTGGCCGACCCGTTGCTCGGAAAAGATGGCCTGGGTCCTCCTCCACCTTTCTCCACCGAGTTCTGGCCGTGAATCGCGGTGGATCGCCAGAAACAACGAAGAAGCCAGTGGACCTGTTTCTTCTTCGATCGCCGGATTCCGGTGGGTTTCCGGTTGCGGGTATGGTTTTTTTCTCCTATCTTGGGCCTTCTAAATCTGACTCTACCCTTCGTTGAACTCGAATCGTCCTCATTTGATTGGTANGCTGGGGATCTCCCCAACTCAACGGTGGCGGTGACAGGACGTGGAGCAGCTCAGATCGCCGGGAAACGGGGTAAACTCGGTCAGCCCTGTTTGTGCAATCGCCGGATTCCGGCGGAAATTGGCCGACCCGTTGCTCGGAAAAGATGGCCTGGGTCCTCCTCCACCTTTCTCCACCGAGTTCTAGCCGTGAATCGTGGTGGATCGCCAGAAACAACGAAGAAGCCGGTGGACCCTTTTCTTCTTCGATCGCCGGATTTCGGCGGGTTTCCGGTTGCGGGTATGGTTTTTTTCTCTTATCTTGGGCCTTCTAAATCTGACTCTACCCTTCGTTGAACTCGAATCGTCCGCATTTGATTGGTACAAGGAAAGGATTCGAAGCCGCGATTTTTCGGCGAGTTTTTCCGTCCAATTGCGGTAACCGTTGGTCAAGGTTTGTGGAATGGTTGAGTTGCATGTCTGGTAAGATCCTAATCTTGGTCAGCTTTGTTATTATTTGAATTTTAGTTTGTGGATTTGAGTTGCAGGTTCAATTCGGTTTACTAAGTTTGATAGTTCATTAGATTTGTTGCAATTGAGAATTGTTCATTCTAGATAAGTGCTTGAGTTTTATAGTGGTGTTCATGATCAAATAAGGAATTGAAAGTTTGGTTTTGGGTGTATTTTATTTCAGTGGGCTTTGTGCAGTAATTTAAAGAATGTAATAAATATAAATAATTAGGTAGGTATGTGTGAGTGTGTATGTGTATATTTGCACTGAAATTGTAGACATATTGTAATGTGAGGATGAATTTGATGTGTTAATGCTGAGTTGATAAATTGTGTTTGGTAGTTAAATTTAATTGATGATTTGCGGTATAAATAAATATGTGTATTTATGTTTTGATGATTTTCTTTGAGTTGTAATGTGAATAACTGATTTGTATGTGAGATTGGAATTGTTATGGATGTACTGTATGTGATTGTGGTTGATGATGTGGTGATTGTGGGAATTGTTGAATTTTTGAGAAAGTGTGATTGTTGTAGGTGTGATGGTTGCAATATAGTATATTTGAATTTAGGTTGAAATATATATAACATTGTGTTAATATATATCCTCTTGTTTTCAATTAAAAGTTCGAATTTGATGTTCTAGAGTTTCAATTAAAATATTTTTGGGTAATTATTTTGTAATTAACTAAGTTTTCTTTAACACTGGTTTAGTAGGAAAAGGGGAAAAATAAATATAGCTTAAGCTTCAAATTTTGATGAGCTTGCTGATGAAATCGGATAGGAAAAGGGGAATAAGATGTTTAATTTTGCTTTTCTTAGTTATTCCTTTGAAATAATTGTTTTTATATTATGAAATGCAATGTTGAAAATTTGGCCAAATGAATCTAGATGAGATCAGTCGGCTTTGATGAGCTAAACTCAAGCTCTTCAGTTTCACATTCCTCTGTCATATTTCAGGTTTTCATAAAGCTTTCATTTTTTTTCTTTTTTCTTTTTTGTATTGATTTTCAGTACTATAATGTGGACATAATAATAAGTCATACAATGGTTTGTACTTATGATCTATTACACAAATCTAAAACCTACAATTTAACATAGTGGCCATCACATGAAAACTCTTAGTGTACGTTTCAATTTAACCTCATAATACTGTGATTATAAGTATTATAACATAATTTTTTATTAATATAAAATCTCTTTGGTGGCAGACAAGAAACAATGCTTGGGTTTTGATATCTGGTTCTGTAAGCATATTCAGCAATCTATATGTACTGGTTTATGCCAAATTAGGTTTTTAATTGGATGCTTACTTGCATTGACAAGCTTTTCCTCTTTTTCAAATTAGTATGTGGAATTTTTTTTAATAAGATAATGTCAACTTATTGATTATTTCACTTGCTTTCCTTTTGTACCAATTGAACAGACATGTGACAAAAATGTAGATCGTCAAAGTGTATGTTTCCTTTTTGTTTTGGTTTTTGATTAGGGACATTTTTTTGACATGAATGGCTGGACTTGTTTAGCTCCTACCAAATTACTTCTACAATTCTGGAGCTAACTAAAACAGTTGTATTTTCGTTCCTTAATTAATTTCTGTTAAATGCCACTTGTCACCATTTATGTAGATTTGGGATGCATCTTTCTATAGCAGGGTAAGAACAATGAAGGGCCATTGACTTTTCATGTAGTGTGTAGTATAGCATGACTAGTTTTAAGAAAGTGCAGTTTCAGAATTAGAATCTTGCTCAGTCAAACAGCCAAATGCTAGTTGTATGTTTGCTTTGTCTTTTACTCTATCATTGGACTGGAGCTGTATTGTTGAATTTAAGTGTAGGGAAAACAAACCAATAAATGAGTGTAACTAGTATGGATTACTTGATGTTGTGCCACATAAGGAACTACAATTTTTTAATCTACAAAAAAGATTTTAGCAAAATAGCTGGTTCACCAACTTTGTAATATACTTAAATTTGTAAAAACTTCTACTTAAGTTGTTACAAATATGCATATGACCTATGCAATTCTAAATTACAAGTGAGCAATTTTATTTTTAAATTTTGATTGGATGGAGTCAAAAACTTGTGGCACTTATTTTTGGTTTATTGTTGTGTATATTTGTAGATGCATGCATTTGCTGTTTATGCATATTTGATTTTTTATGCACACATATACAATGCATATAAAGTGAATAATAATCAGTCTTAGATTTGGTGTCTAAGTACTAATTTTGTTTTGATGAATTAGTTCAACCTGTAAACTTTGTTGACCTACCTTGAACATCTGCAGGTTAACTTTTTGAGCCAAATTCGACTTAGTCACAAAGGAGATGGACCAAAAGTTGCAAAACGTTTAATAGATGTATAGCAGCTAATGATGATATTGGTGATGATGCAACACTTCACTTAGTCGACTTAGTAGGTTCAGAGTGAGCAAAATGAACAGGGTCTGATGGGATGCATTTAAAAGAAGGTAGTTCAGTTTATGTTGCAGTTATGCAGAAACTTCTTTTGTTTTCTCAATAGATAATTTGTACTGTGAACACTTCTAGTGGAAATAGTCAGCTTTTGAACCCTACATGTACAATATCTTAACGTAATATGAATTTCAAAGTGTTGTTTGACTACTTATTTTATTTGAATCGTACTATCTACTGATCATATTCAATGAGCTGTGTTTGTATGGAAGAGACACCATATTAACATTAAAATGGGTTAAGAAAAAATTACTGAAATAAAAAATAATTGAAAAAATATAGCTGGAAGAAAATAAGAAAAAATTCATGTTGTGACGGTATATAGATCGTCACAATACGTCTAATGTGACGGCATACCGTCACAAATGTTATATTGTGACGGTTCATATCGGTCACGAAATTAATGCAATATATAATTGTTTTCATAAGTGAAGTATTAGATAGTCACAGTATGTTTACTGTGACGGTCTACCGTCACAAGACCGTCACATATATTATATTGTGACGGACCAAATTTCGTCACTGAAACCCTGCCGGCGGCGACTTGCCGGAATGTCAAAATTTCCATTAATATTTGTGATCAACTAATGCCGTCACATAAAGGCAGTTTTTTGTTACGAGAAACAGTATTCCGTCACGGAAACCCTTTTGTGTCGTGGCTATTGCGACGGAAGTGTGACATATACTAATCCGTCACATAAAGTGGTTTTAGCGACAATTCCGTCACATATACTACGCCTTGTGACGAATTTGCTTCTGCCACAAAACCTCCGTTTTTTTTGTAGTGATAATTAAATCATTCTTTTAAACACATGTATAAATATGTAGGTATTTATTCCAAAAAAATAATAAACTAATATATATATTTCAATCTATATATATATATATATTTGTAAAACTTATTTAATCACAAAATATATTTCTTAATCATATAATCTTTGAATATATTGTCAAACCATAAAATATATGTATATATTCATGCATTTACATATATATACATAAATTTATATATATATATATATGTGTTTCCATTCACAAAAACGTCGCGTTGACGTCTATCCACGGTTAGTTGTTCCTTTTCGTTTGACCGGAGTAGCTCCTTCCCCTAATAATGGCATAAAATAATATTACAACATATTTCATTACTTTAATGTAAAGTAAAACCCCCTTTTTATTACCTATTTTCATACTTATGCAATTTTTCTCCTAATAACATAGGTTTATTAATCATATTTTTACACAAATGATTTTTAGAGGTTAATACCTAAATTTTTATTCTTAACTTTCATCACAATTAATTTCCAACTAAATTTATATCATCATCCACTTAAATTTTCCAATTAAAATTACTAACTCTTAACCAAATATAAAATCAACCTTCACAATTCCTCTAAATCACTTAATTATAATCTATCACATTAACTACAATCACAATTCATAATCTATCACCATAATTTCATCAAAACACATTCCAAAAACTCATAAATTTTCCTGATTTTTCATTCTCCAACTCTATACTACAATGCTTATGAATTGCATAT
Organism: Ochetophila trinervis; assembly: GCA_003254975.1. Classification (NCBI taxonomy): domain Eukaryota; kingdom Viridiplantae; phylum Streptophyta; class Magnoliopsida; order Rosales; family Rhamnaceae; genus Ochetophila; species Ochetophila trinervis. Next base: position 8,562 of record QANX01006014.1, read on the forward strand.
ACTACAAGCTGAAATTATGAATTGCATATATGTGTGTGAATATATGAAGAGACAATGGTTTTCACAGAAAATGTTATTACCCGTTCGGTATATGATGATTTTTGTTCACATATATGTCTGTGTTTTTTCACCGGAGATTTAATGGTTAGCTTACCCGCCCGGTATATATATGATGTATTCATATATATATGTTCTGTGGCTTTTCACTGAATGTCCCTCATATATTATGGTTCAGTGCTTGTGTGTGCTGTTTTAATATTTCAAAAATTTTTGACATAAACAGATATATTAATTATGTTAAATATATATATATATATGAATATTTTGAAATTTGGAAGATGAACTACTTTCAAAAGAGATTGCATGCATAAACTAATTTTTATATATACGTTATGTATGGAAGAAAATATTATTTTCCTATTTAGTTTCTACTCATTGAGTATGCAAATACTCACCCCACTTTTAAATTCTAAAAATATTTCAGGTAGATTCTTGGATCCCTAGCTTTGCTACTAATATTAGTAAGCACCGAAGCAACGAGTTAGAAGTAGTAGTAGTGAAATTAGATTGTACTAATTTACTGCCTAGTTGTGTATTAAATGATAGTATAATAGAATTATATTTTGTAATAAAAATTTTATAATTATATTATGGAGATTATGTATATGGATATATATTGCTGTGAGTTTACTGAATTATAGTAGAGATGATGAACTAGAATATTGTAGAATTATTGTTTAGAACATGCAGGTACATGTAAATAATTTGGAAAATGTTATAAATACAGACCAAATTTTGCCGAAATTTCTATTAAATTTTTTGGCATTTAGGAGTTTGGGTTGTGGAATTGTTAATTATATGGTTGTTGACTGTTTAGGGACTTAATCAGCATGATTAATCCTGCAGGCATGACTTAGGTAGTGCGGGTCCTGTCAGTCAGGGTGAGAAATTTTTTACTTAAATAGTTAACATTCTAATTTTGTGGGTCTTTTGAATAGTTTCATGGATATCGGTTTTAACTTTTATTATGAAAATTTTATTTTCTTCTTTCCTTCAACTGGACTAACACCTTCTGGTTACCAAGATGGTGGCTTTGAACAGGATAATGTAGAATGATATATTGAACTATTATTTGAAGATAGAAATGTGAATGTATTTTCGTAATATATAAATTGTGACCTTTACTTGGGAAAAGAAATGTAATTGTAGAATCTGGCTTAATAGAGGAAGATAATGTTGATTTGAAAACTGATCAATTGACTTATTTATAATTTAATTTAAAATTTTCATGAGAATAATACTATTGTGATGCATACAATAGTACGAGTACAAGCTCTTATCACGGAAATTTACTAGGAGCTAATAAGCTAATTACACCAAAACATATTCACAAATTGATGAACAATAAATACATGATAATGTTCTAAAAGAATAGAACACAATCTATTGGAGCTTATTTACTTTCACACTAACATTTTTTTCATTTTTACTTTTTGGCTTCTGCAACTCATCCTGAATCAGAGTAAAACAAGTGTTTCATCTGTATAAGACCAGATAAAACATCACCTATTTTAGGATTATTCTTATCCCCTTCAACTCTCAAGCTACTACCAATGCACCATTTTGTAATCTCACCCAGCTTGTTCAATGCAATGATTTTGACTTTTTCATTGGGAATCTCTAATCTTCTATCAAAAATAAAGAAGGACAATGATTTTTCGTCAATGCCATGTTTGGTCGATGCAAAATGAGCCGCCATGGAAGTAAAGGATGAGAGAGAGTTTTGAATCTAAAAGTGTTGTTTTGGGGAAGAAAAGGCGAACGGATAGTTCAATTTCAGGAGAGATGACGATGTCTGGATTATGCTGTTTTGGGGATCGGGAGATGGAAGGAGGATCTGGCTGCTAGAAAATCGTTGGACTTGGCCGTCTTTGTAGATTCGAAATTATTACGAGGCGCTGAAAAAGAAAAGGTGAGTCAGAAAAGTTGATATTACACGATTAATTTTCAAAATAATTTTAAAATGATTCACATATGAATTTTAATGTCTGAAGGGAAAAAAAAATTTAACAGTAACAAAAATATATGAATTTGAAAAAAAAAATTAAAATGAAATTGTAAAATTCAAAATAGTTGAAAAATTTTCAGTCATAATATCTCAAAAAATTATAAAAAAGCCACGTAATGCAAAAAATTGATTTTGCTCTTAGTGAATAAGGAAATTGAAAGCACCAAGTTTTCCTCAAGCTTGACAAATGACCTATCATAGCCTACAATATAAATAAATAAAATATATTTTCCAATTAAATGCTTAGGTGGACTTAGCAGTGTGGCCGTCTAGTCCACCGATTGACAAATGACTACAGAGGTGGTGGCTTTTATCCAAATACCTACTGCCCCATACCATTATCCAATGGCAACTATTCAACTTTCTTTCTCTTTTACCAAAAAAAAAAAAAAAACAAACTTTCTTTCTCCTAACATTACGTGCCTTAACCATTTCCACGCGCCCACACCCTCGTTTTCCACAACCTCCAAATATGTTGACCAGATCTTCACATGTGTCTGTCGAAAGAGACAGAACGCGCATAAATGGCGGGTGGGGAAAGAAGAAGAGCGGGACAGAGAGTGGCTTACGAAATTCAAAGCTATATCCGAAAGTGGAGACAAAAAAGATACAAAACCATCCACACAGACGTAATTAGGTGATTGCACCGAAACTGCAATGATGGGCACGACACGGCTTCCTCTTTAAACGACGCGTCATGACAAACAGACAGCGACGCGTGTTCACGTCTCACTGGTTGCCTCCCACTCACTCACTGTTAACCAACTGTCGATTTTAAAGACCGAACGATTCAAACGGGTTTTATAGAGAACAGAATTGAAAGAGAGTTTTGACGTGGCAGACGATGGTGATAGTTGTTAGAATTGGTCATCATCTAATCCACTGTTCAGCTTTCCCATCCCCACTTGCTCGTGTGTCTCACCTTCCATTGCAATACCAGAGAATTGATGGAGGTGATGTACACGCGCGGAGATGAAAAGAGTCAGATAAATCCTCAATGTCTGCCGTAATAGCGGCCATTGGGCCATAAGCCGGCACTGAATCATACTCCTCGCCGCTTGTCTCGAAATTCGCTCATGCCACGTAACTCCCTTTTTCCATCACTCTCTCTCTCTCTCTTACATATGGCTAGGGCGGCGCCCCTCCGCTCAGTCAAACTTCTCGCTGACCACCCAAAAATCTCAAAGCCATTAAAAATAAATATTTTTATTTATTTATTAATTTTAAAATTTTTAAAATTAAAAATTAAATAAAATTGAAAAGTTCAGCTTCTTCTATATAATCTCCTTACCATAACAGCCATTTGTATTCAGAGCTTAATATCCATTCATATTCGGATATTCACAATCACGTTCACTTTGTTCTTTTTCTTGACAGAGATATAGAAAATTATGGCTCTGAAAGAGAGGATCGGCGGCGGTAAGAAGACGGCGGCGAACAGTAACAGAGGGATTGGGGATGGAAAAGAGATGCATTATAGAGGGGTAAGGAAGAGACCGTGGGGAAGATACGCCGCCGAAATCAGAGACCCCGGCAAGAAAAGTCGAGTTTGGCTCGGCACCTTCGACACCGCCGAGGAAGCCGCTAAAGCCTACGACGCTGCCGCTAGGGAGTTCCGGGGCGCTAAGGCTAAGACCAATTTCCCTCACCCTGTGGAAGTCGCTGAAGATGACAGCCCTAGCTATAGCAGCACCGTCGAGTCCAGCGGCCGAGAACCTTCCGAGCGTGATCCCACGCGCCGGTTGGGTGGTGGTGGTGGTGGAGGTTCTGGTGCTGTTGTCGGTATGTTTCCGTTTTTGCAACAGCCAGCTATGCCGGCAACGACGACGGTGCCGCCGCACGTTGTTTTTGGAGGTGTGGCGCACGCGCGTCCGGTGCTGTTCTATGATGCGCTGAGAAGGGGGGAGTTTGTTAGTCCGGTTTTCCCGGTGCGGTTCGAAGCTAACCCGGTGGAGTTTGACGGTCGGGTCCAGGCCCTGGCCCGGAGTGAGTCGGACTCGTCTTCCGTGGTTGACGGTCAACCGAAAAAATTTCTTGATCTTGACCTTAACCTTGCTCCTCCGGTGGACGTCTAATTTTTTTAACATTTTTTTTAATAATAATAACAAGCAAAAGCTTTTTTTTTTTTCAGGAAAAAAAAAAAAAAAAAAAACGATGTTTATTTTGTACTTTGAAGAGGTAGTGTTCCAGAAAGAGTGATGACCTTTCTTCTACAATTGGTTTGTCCTCCTTTGATGTTAATGTAAATAGATTTAGGATTTTTTTTCAATTTTTTAGTCCCTTTTCAAGGATAGCTTAAAAACGAAAAATCAAAATATACATTTATTTGCCCTCATTTCTACTTTGTTAGTAAATTTTATTTTTTCTTGCCAGATGACTGTAAGAATAATAATATAAATACTACTTCGTCTATCGACGTAATTTTTTGATTAATTTACTTTTTAATTAATTTATATTTAATTACACGATTTATTTATATATTCATGTACAATTTATTTATTTAGATTTATATTAATAAAAATAATTAAATTTATATTCGACATTAACAAGAGATTCAAAAAGTAGACATCGGCACTAATACCGCTTAAAAAATTATTTAGAACAAGTTAAAGAAGAAAGAAAAGAAAAATTCTATGTGAGTGGATTCTTTTGAGTCCTCGTTTGTGTTTTGATTTGAGTTTTTTGGGTGAATTATATTGGATTTAATTAGTTGTAATAAGTTTTGAAATTTTCATTGTTTTCCAATTTTATGATAAATCTTTGCCATTGTCATTTAAGCTCAACCTCTTATCCATCCTAATCCTAATTAAACGGTGGCTTTGTCTTTTTTTCTTTTTTTCTTGGGGTTCTGTTTCCATCTCATTTTTTAACATGGGATTTGTCGGCCCTTTCTCAATAAAGGAAAAAATATAATTTACGAAATTTGGTTTTTGTTATTTCTCATTCTATAAACTTAACTAAATGCCGAACTCCATTGAAGTACCGGACAATGGTTATTTTGAAATTTATTTCACTAAAAATGTAAAATGATCACAGTCCAATACAATTGTCAATTTTATTGATATTCAAAAGATTTAAAATTATTTCACTTTCTTGAATTCTTAACTAGTACACGTGTAAGGACGCACTGTTTGTTACTTTATTCTTTTACACGTGTCAGTCGTATAGTAAAGGATAGTGTATTTCTTAATTCTTTTGTTTTCCAATAAACAAGTTATAAAATAGACTCGGGGAGGGGAGCAAAATCACGAGGGAAGAGGTAAAAGTGGGACCCGCATAGAATTTGTTGTTAACGGTGTACGTATCGTAGTTGCGTTGGGCGGCATGCGTATATATGATAATTGATTGCGTAGGTGTTTTTAGTTTTGCGTTAGCCGTCCAATAAATAATTTTGATATTTTATTTATTTTATGGTACGAAAAAAAAAAACAAGATTACGGGGGTTTTCGTGGCAAGCAAAACGAAGCGAAGAGGAGGGTAACAGGGAACAGTCATGGGTCCCACACGGCAGAAAGAGAAAAAGAGAAAAAGCAAGTATTGATATTGAGTGCCGTCGCTGCCGCTTTCGGTGGGTCCCTTGTTTTCCGTCTGCGTCGGCGGAATATATGGGGAGGTTTCTCTTTTCTAAGTATGCATCATGCACGTAATGCTATGATATGATAATATGTAATATATATGCATGAATGTCGCCCATTCCATCATACTTTAACTGCCATGCATTCATACTATTGAGAGTGAGAGCTTAGTAAAAACAATATAATTTTATTTTTTATTTACGAGTCTAAAAATTAAAATTTAAAATTTGATATGTTCTGCTATTATTTTATATTGTCATATATAACAATGTTATAGTCTAATGTAGAATTTTTATTTATAAAAAAATTACCATGCATTCATTTTTTCATTTTTTTTGGGCATGTATATAATAATTCTTTGAATTTAATAAATAAATAGATCAATGATTTTAATCTCTTTAAGCGTTTATGCCAAATTATAATGAATTTGGTAGCTACGGTGTTTTAGCTTACCGTCACATGATACTGTCACATCTAGTCACACTCATTATTTTTTTAAGAGAGATACAAGTTCAAAGTATCTCATAGCTAAATAAATGTCTTCTAATGAATTTGTATTGTTTGAGAATAATAGAAAATAAAATAATATATAATATCATTTGAATATTTTTAGTTAGATGAGTCATTCTTCTAAATTAATTATATATTTTCTTTTTGGTAAATTAAAATTACAAAGATCCAAATTTATATTTCAAATATTCATGGATTGGTGAAATACACGATAGCAATTTAAAAAAAAAATTATAAAAAAATAATAAATAAAATGTGAAAGCCATGGTAATTGGTAAGCACGCCCGCGTGGGATTAATTTAGTTGGGGAGAAAAGCACGTGGGCTGGTGCGTACGGCGCACTGAAACCGCGGAGGTAAGTATGACGTGTCGAGAATCAGAGGCAGAAAAGAAATGCCGCCAGGGTCGGCATAGTCAAATCGTTCCTGGATGTTATCAAATAGTGGGACCCACTATTCCCATCAAGGGATATTTAATCAACGCGTGTCAAACAGATATAAAGGGCAATTTGGGGTTTGTGTGATGGGCGGCTAGTGCCCGAGTACACTAGCGTAGCTTCCGAGGCTAAAAGGTAAAAGTGATTTTTTTTATTAATTTCTTTTAAATATAAAATAATATTTAGCAAAAAAATGTCAAATATATCGGTATCGAGAAGTCAAAAATACATAAATATAAAAAATAAAAATTTATAAAAATAATAAAAATTTATAAAAAAAAATTTATTGAAATTTTAAAATATATTTATTTATTAAATATTTTATTAATTAAACTATAAAAATTAAAAATTATTAAATAAAAATTATATTTATCATAATTAAATAATTTAATAGACAATAATAAAAAAATTATTATTAAATAATAATTTATTTATTAATTAAAATAATAATATAAATGCATAATTTTTTAAACAAATTTACATTTATTTTATTTTGAATCAAATTTACATATTAATTTTTGTATCTGTATTTTTTGTATTTATTTATATTCAAGTAATATTTATAAAAAAATATTAAAATAAATATTTTATTTTAAATTTTATTATACTCTGTGTTTGTATTTTTTCTTTATCTTTTTACTATTTTTTTTAATTTTAATTTTTTTATATTTATCTAACATTTAAAATTTCATTGTCAAAATAAAAAAGTATAAGTTATATTTTATATATCACACTATAGAATTTTTTAAAAAAGTTAATAAGGAAAGTGAAGCGAGTTCTAATTAAATAAGTATATAATAAGCTAAAAATTTATGCTAAATCGATAAAAAATAATCTTCTTCTTTTTTTTTTTAAACTATAATCATTTTTTTACATTATTTTTATTTTTTTCAATTATTTCATCATTACTTTTAAATTTCAATTAATCTAATAGTACAAAATTAAAAAAAATATATCATTAACAAATAATTATAATATAAAAAAAATATAATATTTTTAAAATTTTATAAAAAAAATTATTAGATATTTTTAAAATTTCTATGCAAATTTTCACAGATATTTTAAAATTTTTTATGGAAATTATAACTAGAATATAAAGCAATTGATATGGAAATTTTGATAGAAATATCGTAGAAATTTCAACAGAAATTATAAAATTTTACCTGTTTTTTTTAAATTAAATTAATATCTCTATCATTAAAAAATCAAAATTTTGCTAAAAATTTTATTTTTGCATCATTGATTAAAACCACAAAATAGTAATTGGACATCTATTATGTAATATTTTTTTTAGGTAACAGTTACATATTTAATTTCCCTGATGATAAAGGCAATTACATTTTACCTGTACTTGTAGCTTTTTATGACTATATTCCAAACCCTCGTATTGTCCTTTAAAGTATATTATATTTTTATTTTGCTTTCGAATTATAAGTTTGCTAATAATAAATTGGGCAAAATTAGTTCTTTTTTTTTTGGTGAATAAAAAAGGACATACCCGTAGTGGGGTCATAGGCCCAGGAGGTATTTAGCGAGTGGACCGACCAATGCGTCTTTTTAACCTGATAGGAGTCCGCGATTGGAGCCCGTGTCGCTAAAATCTCCCTCCCCCTCGTGCGGTAGCAGCGGAGAGGAGCACTTGAGTCCAAATGGGGCTACCAAGACTCGAACCTCAACTCCCGTACTCGCAGGTGTGAAGGCTCGGCTAGCTCCTACCACTGGACTACACCCTCAAGTGCGGGCAAAATTAGTTCTAGATACTGATTAAAACTAAAATAAAATGAATAGTTTTTAAACAAAGATGAGCTCATCTACTTTTTCAAGATTTTGCAAGTGAACAAATTATCTCGGAAAAACATAATTTATATAAAGTTAAAGAATAGTACATGCCAAAGTTAATTGCATTTTTAATCAAATATTACTTTCTAAAAAGAAAAAATTATATCTGGGTTCTAAATTATATCGGATGTTACACTTAAGTACCGGAACTATTTTTAGTTCCAATCAGATACCTGAACTCACATTTTTCAATACCGTTAATATTTTTAGCCATTTCCGTCCAAATTTGTCCGTTAAAAGCATGTGCAAACCGTGTGGGGAGAGAATCCAAAGGCAATGAGTGTCATTTTCTCTCCATAGTCTTCCCTCTTTGACGGTTACGACATTTCACAAAACAAAAAAATTTAAAGCAAAATTTCTTAGGAGATTTGAAATTTTTTGCCTTAATCTCTGTTCAAAATCTATAATCGAACCATAATCCTTTTTAAAACACTCAAATTTTGACCCTTTTAAATTCACAGGGTCACCAACCTATGCAGTGCCCGACAATGCTCCACCGGATGAAATTGCTAGGTTTCACGGTGAGCTACGGGATGATCGAATTCGAAGGACTCATCGCCACGTGCAAGTGGAAATTGGAGTGGGATCGATTGCCGGCGGCAGATAGAGCAATGATGAAATTGAGGCAAGGAGTGAAGACGATGGGGAGAAATTGGGTCAACGTGGTGGATCCAGTAACATGATGGAGCGTGAAGTGAGACAGGTTGATGATGGGCGAGGTGGCCTTGAAAGGTGGGTGTGTGATGCTCGGTTACCTGAAAGATCCCGCTTGAACGGCGAAAAGCCTGACGGACGGCGGGTGGTTCTAAACCTGAGATGTCGCTGTGATGCATCCGGATGGGTATTTAAAGATCAAAGACAGATCCAAGGACGTGATCATCAACGGCAGAGAGAACCCGAGCAACGTGGAGGTGGAATCGGTGTTGTATTCGCACCTGGCAATCAATGAAGCGACGGTGGTGGGTCAGCCGGACAAGTACTGGGGAGGGACACCATGTGCGTTCGTGAGCTTGAGAGAAGGGATCAGAAGCATTTCATGGTACCCAAAAAGATGGTGTTTAAGGGAGAAGAAATGACGTCCATTGCCCTTTGATTTCTTTCCTACGTGGTCTGCAAGTGATTTTAACGGATAAAATTGAACGGAAATGACGAAAAGTATTAACGATGTTGAAAAATATAAGTTCAGGTAAGGGTGTACAAAAACTCGTCAACTCGACCTAACCCGGCCGATCCAACCCAATCCACTGAAAAAACTGAATATTTGGGTTGAGTTGGGTTAGAGGATCTGTAACCCGCATTTATCGGGTCGGGATTCAGGTTAGATAATAAAAACCCCGATTAACCCGACCCGACCTTTATCCATATTAAAAAAAATACCCGATTTGCCCTAATTATACACCATCACCTAAAATCAAATATGTTGTCGCCCCTCTCTCTCAAGCCATTCTCGAGACCTCGAGACCACTAGTTCCAGCTCCAGTCCCTACCTCCCCTTTGCTACGCCAGTTCCAACCCCTCTCACCTCCAGCCTCGCCCCTCATCTCAGCCCCCAGCCCTAGTGATTCTCGACTACCCCGCTCCCCATCTGCTCCGCCAGCTCCAGCTCGTAACCATTCCAGATTCCTCGACTGCTTCGCCCCTTTTCATGTGAAAAGCTCACCTCATTCAGCTCCAACCCCCAGCCTGAATATGTTGAAATCCAACTACGCCAGCTCTAGCTCCATCACCGTTATATACACATTAGTTTTAAACGAGTGCCAGCTCCAGCCCTTTGCTCCACCAGCTTTAGCTCCAGCTCTAACTCCACCCTCATTTCAGCTCTAGCCCCTCCTGTGCACTTTGCACCGCCAGCTCCAGTCCTCTGTTCGGTCAGCTTCAGCGTCGCCCTCATCTCAGCTCCAGTGACTAAATCCCGACTGCCCCACCTCTCCTTTGCACTCTGCACCGCCAGCTCCAGCCCGCTGCCCCCTTTTCAGCTCTGGTATGTTCTGTAACTTCTGTTATTGATGTGTATGTTTTGTTATTTCTAAATATCAATACAATTAGAATACAAATAATTATTGTATACATGTTCTGAAATACAATTGATGCATGTTCTGTTATTTCTAATATGAGAAATTTTGTTATTTCTAATACAATTGATGCATCGGGCTTAGGCTATTAGAAATTTTGCATCATATTTTGTGTTTTTATTTTTTATTTTTTGCATTGGGATATTGATTTTGTGATAATTTAGGCATTTGATTTTGTAAAATTTTGTTTTTGCTTCAAAACATAGGGCTAATTGTGATAAATTAGGCATTTGTTTGATTTTTTTTTTTATTCCACATATGGATAATTGTGTTTTATATATGTTTAGGGTATTTGGTATTTGTTTTTGCTTCAAAACAGAGGGCTAATTGTCATAATTTAGGCATTTGTTTGATTTTTTTTTTATTCCACATATGGCTAAGGCCAATTGCATTATAATAGTTTATAATAGTTCATGTAATTTATTTTTACAAAAATAAATATGAATGAAGTTAAGTTATCGATTAAAATTTAATTTATTAAAAAATTAATTTAGACTAAATTAAAGATTAATTAACCCGACCAACCCGATCAATCCAACCCACACTCTTTGGGTTGGGTTGGACTGGATTTTTGCCATTTTCGGGTTGGATTTGATTACAATTTAAAAAACCCAGCCAACCCAATCCGTATATACTCCTAAGTTTAGATATCTAATTGCAACGAAAAATAATTTAGATACTTAAATATAACATCCGATATAGTTTAAATACTCTAGATGTAATTTTTCCATTTGAAAATTAAAATTCTAAATGAAAAAGTGAACCGTGCATAAACTTGGTAGTCACAGGCACGTGTGCATAAATTCTAATAAGCAAGATAAATATTATTTTTCTACTTTAATCCTAATTCAATGAAAATTTAGAAATGAAATTGGGGTGAGAAGGAACCGGAATGACCTTTATGTCTCCCATCCGTTTCGTTCCCACTTAGACAAAGAATTAGTTTGTGTAAAATATTTTAGATAAAAATAGATATATTTTGAATATATTTACATATATATTATTTTGTATTGATATTTATATTTTATAAAAGCAA